>JAVSIQ010000060.1:0-117924 GCA_038502775.1 Hippodamia convergens | reverse complement strand
ATTGACTCGAAAATGTCTACACTAGCCCGGAACCTTTCTTAATATTTAGCATATTAATATCTGGCACATTAAGATATTTCTTAATGAACTGGAATTAACTAGATGTTCATATTTTTCAGTTAAACTGTACAGTTAAAAAAAATTAGAGTTGAAAATTTCAACTGTACTATTGAAACTTGAATCTGACAGTTTAAAATATAAGTGAGTGGCCGGCCTTAGGCTAGCCACGTACAGTTTTAACGTCAGTTTCTCAGTTAAACTGTACAGTTGAAGAAAATCGAGTTGAACTGACACTGAAATACCCACTCAAGTTCAGTTTCAACTGAGAATTTCTACCATACAGTTGAAACCAAAGACCTTATATCCTAATGATAAGTCTGTGTTTGAAACTGATAGTTAAAACTTTACGTGAGTGACCGGACGGATCACGTTACGTCTCTTATTATTCAATGGTGAAACGGGAAGTAGGAAGAAGTTCTTTTTTTTTTCTTATGAAATATTCAAGTGAATTGTTACATATTTTTGAAATCAGCAAAAAATGTACAGCAAGATGAAAGAACTTTCAACTATATTTTATTTGAAAATGATTGGATCAAAAAAATTCAATATCATATTCAAATTGTTCATAAAAGAGTGCCTGTAAAATGAAGCAATAATTTTTTAGTGCGAGTTGAAGTAAAAAGCGGGAAATTCTGTATTATTGAAAATAGTAACTCAATTTTCGTTCATAACTCAAAATCTAGATAGGCCGGTTCTGTTTCAGATTTGGATCACTCGTGAGAAATAAGCTAGAAAATGTGTCATCCTCTTTTTTTCAGCTGCTGTAATTCTTGAGATCAGTAGACAATGAAATTTGCCCACCCTCGCACCTTGTACTCTGAGCACATAATATGGCAGGAAAAAAAAGCGTCCCTGATCGTGTATATGTGTAGTTTGTTATATTTTGTGGTGATCGAAACATGCAAGATGGAATGTATCCAACAAATATTTCAATCATAATGGTTCTATCGCTTGACCTCAAAGAAATTACTGCGATAGTTTTGTTTTAATGGTGATACATGCATAGGAATAACTCTCACTAAGAGTAAAGTATGTGTCATTTGAAACAGGAAATTAATCGAATGATGAGGGAGTCCATCGAAAGGAAATTTCGGAAAATTGAAATTAATTTTAGTTGGGGTACTCATTGACGATTGAAAAGCAAATAGGGTTGTTCACTTTAATTCTTAAGAATATTATTGCAAAAGATTATTCATCAGTGACTTGGACAAAACTGAAGTCTTCTATACAATTTCGGAACATAATCGTCCCATTCTGATAAAAATACATTTCCCGCCACTAATGGCCCCAAATTGTATTTCCTAGCGAAAGCTTTATTGGAGAATTTGGCTCTTCCAAAAGCGCTGTAGCGGGATATTTTTGATTCCTCGAAATTAATTCTTTCATTTTGTTTAAAAACCAGTATTATGTACCTATGCAATCCTGTTCCTTTGGGAGGGCCGGCGCCTATGTAACCGGCTATTGTTGTTCCTCCTTTAACCTTATTCAAGGGCGCATTTATCACTAACCAATGCAAATATTCCCTGAATCTGTGATCGTTTCTACTCGGTGCATCAGGATCGATCATACAAATGGTATATAAGGCTGTATCATCATCGAGCCATTCTAATTCTGGGGTCAACTTAACATTTTTCGGCCTCAATACGTCACCAGGTTTCAATAAGCGTCCTTGAAACTTGACTTTTAAAATATTCAGGGGTTCATTGTCCAAGACTTCTGGTATTAGGTCTGAGCTATCCATGTGTAAATTGAGTTAATTTTATTCAGGTGTCTTATTAGATTCAGTTGTGCTTGAAGTGGGCAACAAGAAAATTTTTGTGACATTTTTGTCACATCATGATCGAAATTTTACAGAAAAGTCAGAGTTGCACAAATTGACATATCGTGTTCTGAGAGTGTAAACTTGCTAAACTGTAATCTGTAATAACAAAACTTGATTTTGTTTAGTTCATTTAACAACACTCCCCGTCAATAAATTCCGGACAGCCAAATTTTTTGTCAAATTCAACACCCTGTATCTTTTTTCGTGGTGCTACGATTTTCTTGAAATTTTCAGGTATAGTATTGGGTCTTGTTATATTAACCTGAAATTGACTTTGCAAAAATCTCTGTAGTTTATCCGTTATACAGGGAGAAACAAAACCTGTTTTATACCCCCCATTTCTGAACACCTGTGCTGAATTTGAGGCGGAAAATTTGATATCATTAAGTTTTAATTTGACCCTTTCTTAACAAAATGTTTTTCGATTTCCGTCAGTATCTGCTTTCAAAAAAAGATACACATTTTCAAAGAAAGTGTTGCATTTTTTCAATTTTAATAACGATTTAAAACATTACAATACCTTATCGACTAGCAAACATAGACAAACATTAATAGCGTGTATTTCCACCTCGCTCTATCATCACTTCTACCATACGACGTGGCATACTTTCAATTTCCGAATTGCTTCTGGGGAATATTTTCCCGTTCTTCAAGAAAGGCTGTTCGTAAATCGGGCAAGGTGTTGGGCTGCCGATTTCGAACACGTCTACCTAACATATCCCATACAGTTCAGTTCAATTCAAATCCGGACTTCTGGCCGGCCACACCAATCGTTGAATATTCGCTTCTTCTAAGTATTCTGTTACAACCCGTGTAACGTGAGGCCTATTATTGTCCTGCATTAACAGAAATTGTTGGGGAAATATTCCCCCAGAAGCAATTCGGAACTGCATTGAAGGTACGCCACGTCGTATGGTAGAAAGTGATGAGAAATCGAGGTGGAAATACAGGCTATTAATTTTCAGATGTTTGTTCATGTTTGCTAAAGGATAAGGTAATGTTTTAAATTGTTATAAAAATTGAAAAAATGCAACACTTTCTTTGAAAATGTGTATCTTTTTTTTTAAAATACTGACATAAATCAAAAAATATTTTATTAAGAAAGGGTCACACTTCAAAATAAACTTAATGATATAAAATTTTTCGCCTCAATTTCACAACAGAGTGTTTAGAAATGGAGGGTATAAAATGAGGTTTTGTTTCTCCCTGTATAACGGATAAACTACAGGTATTTTTGCAATGTTAATTTCAGGTAAATAGAACAAGACCCAATACTATACCTGGTAAAAATTTCAATAAAATCGGAGAACCACGAAAAAAAAGAATTTGACAAAAATTTTGGCTGTCCGGAATTTATTGACGGGGAGTGTTGTTTAATGAACTAAACACTATATTTCAGCTATTATTAAAAGATAGAAACATGCGATTTTCGCAACCCTGTATTTGTAACACTCTTAAAGCCACAAACAGAAATATTCCAACTATTTTTGTTCCTGAAATACAGGGCGAAAACGAAAATTCACTTTTGGAGATGTTAATATTTCTCAGGCCCTGTGTAAGATACAAAAAAATTAAAACTGCTCCAAATATATATTTTTCATATAAGTCAGTGGAGTATTCAAAATTTTTTTTTAGCACTGTTTTCAAGATTGGATACAAACTTGATATTTTTTAAATAGAACACCTTGTATAAGTTAACGTCAAATTTTTGCATTTGTTTTTTGAATACATTGATTATCATCAGATCTTTGATACGAGGTTATTTGATAGAATACAACCAATCACAACAACATTATACTGAAAACAGATCCGTTTGGCCCCATGTACCAAAGGGACATGGTCGCCCGTCTTAGACAGAACCCGACTCAGGTCCTTCTCCCGCCATTAACGGATCTATGTATTACAATGTTTCGAGTTTCTATCATTGTGTTAAACAATTATTATAAATAATTATTATCCAGATAACTGTTTCTGCAGCTGGGGAACATAGTCGTCCCATTCTGCCAAAAAAACGGTACCAGCTACAGGATTTCCCAAATTATATTTCTTTGCGAAATTCTTGATGGAAAACTTGCCTCTGCCTGCCCCCGACTTATTGCTCAATCTCTTCTCGTCGCATCTGATCTTTCCGTTCTGTTTATAGACGAGCAGGACGTAACGATGCAATCCTGTTCCTTTTGGAGGGCCTGCCCCGATATATTCTGAAAGCGTTTCTCCGTCTCTTATGTTTTTTCCTGGTATGTTAACCACCAGCCAATGGTGCCATTCTCTAAATTTGGGATCCTTCCTACTTGGCGCGTCTGGGTCTGTCATACAGACTGTGTACAATGTATTGGTATCAGCCTCCCAGTCTAGTTCTGGTTGATTTTTCACTTGCGTCGGTTTCAATGTATCGCCAGCTGAACATTGTATGGCACCGTATTTCACTTTGAGAGTCTTCTCTGGAGATTTCTCTATAACGTCGGGAACCACTTCGCTTTTCTCCATTCTGAAAGTTTGAGTGACATTAAAGTTTTATGTCGAATGACTTGATTTTTAGGGTATTTCGTGATTTACTCAAGCGGGGCACATCAAAGTGGCTTATAGGGAAAGTCGTACTGAATATAAAAGGACGTTATCATTCAAGTTGTTTCTGATGGGGATCCGAAGGATTTTTCATCAACTCTCACATTTTTTTTTAATTTTCTTTCGATTTCTGTCGGAATTGAGTTCCTAGGGTCCATTTTCTTGATGTATCTAGTTAGAGAACATGTCAATGAATAAAAATGATTGACAAAAACTGAACCTACTATAAACAGCTTAAAAGTACAGCTCGACAACGGTTAGGATTGAAAATTTTCACGGTGTTCTCAACTTCCTAGGGTTATTTTTTAAATAAAATTTCTGCAGATAATATTGAAAACTTCTACGTCCCTTTAGCTATTCAGAAAGAAAAGAACTTGCTATTACATGTGCAAAACATTGACCAAATAATAGTCAAGGTAGTTGTATCTAGATACATAAAAAACGGACAGTAGGAGCTCTAATCCGAAAAATATCGATAGAAAAATACAAACAACGGAGAAATTTTCCAAAAATCTCCATAACGGTTAAGTGTTGGTCACCATACTACTGAACCAAATCCATCGGAAATTACCTGAATAATAATATTCAGTACGACTTTCCCTGTAAGCATGTGTATATGGGAATTATCTGCACCATGTTCTGTACCCCATGATACATATTTGTTGCCGCGTACGCAATCTTCTTCTTCTTTCATTAGGTTGAGTAAACCTGTTAAATAATTCTAATTCCTCATTCTGAGACTTTCTGGGATATGGTGGTCCAGCTGTTCAACCATCTTTTTGGTGGTCTACCGATGGGTTTTGTTCTATTGGGCTTATAGTCTCTTGCTATTTTTGGCAGTCTGTTAGCTTCCATACGTGATGCGTGTTCATTCCATTCTCTAGGTCGTTGTCTCGCCCATCTAATCACTTCTGGTGTGTCACAGATCTCTCGTATCAGACTATTTCTCTTCCTATCCAGAAGTGTGTAGCCAGCTATCAGTCTCAGGGTCTTCATTTCGGATGTTCCCATATATATATATATATATATATATATATATATATATATATATATATATATATATATATATATATATATATATATATTCTTATGAAAAAGAGAGCTAAAATAATACAATAAATGTTGAAACAAAAAGTACCTAAGCTGAGGTAAAAAAAGAATGGGGTATCATAACATTCTTCGTATGATACTATAGAATCATACGATACCATCATCACTAGTATCATACGATACTATACAGCCAGGGGAAAAAACCTCAGCCGAAAAAACCCGTCTCCCCGTAAAAAAAATAACATCAAATATTAAATATCAGGAAAATCTTCAAATACATCAGTGTTATCATCTTCATGTTATCCGTCGATAGGCATTGCATTTGCTACTTTAAAAAACATCAACACTATGTTGCTATTTGGCAACATACCAATTTTCAGCTTGTACCTTCAATACAGAAAACTATTTATTCGTTTTTTCGTTATGTTGTCGTATGGCAACACAGTGCTGGCCTGTAATTATAGCCGCGGCTTGTCTCTAGAGTTCTGCGACTTGAAAATCGCGAAAACTGTAAAGACATTCACGCATGCGTTGAAGTTTGAGTGGTTCGTGAATTATTTGAAAGTGCGAAAAATGTGGTGTTGCTCTTTGCTTCAGTGAAAACAATAATTGTTTCAAAAATTTCCATAATCACTGATCCCTATGTTTTCATTTTCATGTTTTATTCGAACAGAATTTGTGTAATGTAGCCATCTAGCAACAAACCGAACTTTTTTACATATTAAATGAAATTTTATAGTTGGATTTTTTTTATTATTTTTCTGTTATTTCCCACTGATTTACGAGGAGAATGAGCTATTGGGAACTCAAAAATAAAAAATCTTGCATTTAAGGGTTAAGATTTCTTGGCCAAATAATGTTCGGAGGTTTATAAATATTTATGACAGAAATGTCACAAAATTTGGAAGAAATGAAAAAAACTCCATCAGTTTCCCCTTTCCGAATCTGTTGAAAATTACGAACCGATAATTTTTTAACATAACAAGCTAAACTTGTAAAGAATCAATTAATACATAACCTTTCAACTGTCCCCTTTCACGAGGATTTTTTTCTGTTGCCGTGTGGGTTTTTTGCAGAAGAATCACTTCGATACCATGTTCATCAGCTAATTTGGAGACGTAATCACACTTGTCTTCCGAAATTCCTTCGATATTCAAAATCCACAAACTCTTGCTCTCTGGTCGTGAGGGTTTTTCAAACCCAATAATCTGGACGGATGCAGGTTTTATAAATTCGGGTTTTTGCCTCAGTAGACATGAATTTGTTCTTCCATACCACTTCTTTGAGAGCTCCTGATATTCTATTGCTCTTACCTACTTGTATTTTTACCCCCTTGGTTAGATTTCTATCACTCGTGATGTCTACTCCAAGGTATTTAAATGTTAATGCATCTACGTGGTTCCTCAGATATAACCATTGATTGGGTTTTTGCGGTTGATATTTGGATATTGTATTTTTGTGTTGCTATATAGGTGGAAACAATGAAGGAGTCTTTAAAGATAGTCCTCATTCTCGGCCTTGATTACGATGTCATCTGCATATGCAATCAAGCTGATCATATTATTGCCGAGTTTATAGCCTAAGCCTGTCATTTTCACCTCTTTGATAATCTGGTCTAGAACCAGATTCAAAAGCGTTGGGCTCAGAGAGTCACCCTGTCTTATTTCCGTTGGGGTGCCAATACTTGATGTTAGCGTGTGGTTTAATTCTTATTTGTGTTTCTGTGCCGGTGTACAGCTCTAATTATTCCTATCATGTCCCTGGGTGTATCGTGTTTTTTCAGTATGTTCACTATATCAGATAGACGGATTCGGTCGAAAGCTTTAGTCAAGTCTATGAAACAGAAATATGCTGATTTTTGATATTCTACGGCTTTTTCAACTACTTGTCTTAATGTGAATACGGCGTCGATTGTTGATCTATTGCGATGGAATCCTCGCTGTTCTTCGCTACTTTGGTGTTGTTGATCAATTCGTGTTTTCAATGTGGCTGTGAATACCATCTTTATAGAACTGAGGAGTGTAATTCCTCTGTAATTTTCCGTATTCTTTTTATCGCCCTTTTTCGAGATTCGTATGGTGATGCTCAATTTCCAGCATTTTTGTATTTTTCCCCTGAGCATTATAATTTCGAAGAGGGTTGTTAATTTCTCAACTAGTTCAGTTCTGCTATTTTTCAGAAGTTCATTATTGATTTTGTCTGCATCAGGTGCCTTCCTGTTTTCAAGCTTTCTTATTGCTTCCTGGATTTCCGATGATGATATTATCGTGTTGGTTGGGGCGACTATTGGCAAGGGTATTTGTCCAATTGACAAATTTCAATTGAAAAATTAAAATTCTGTGTTTAAGCGATTTCACGATTCTGTCTGATGAAGGAGTCTGATCCGAAATTTTTCAAAGTTGAAAAATTTCATGTTTAAACAACAATTTTCTCGGAAGGATTTGCCCCTAAAAATAAGTTCAAGAGGGGCCTGTCCATTATTTATGAAAAAAAATTATACGTGATCTCGTTCCACTGAGTGGTAGAAAAAAAAACCCAAAGTTTCAGAAAAATACAAAATCCTCCCATGTATTTTAATCGATATCTCAAATTCAATTTTCTTCTGCTTGAGAGCCTCCCTCAAACTTATAAAAATTTTTTAATTGAGAAAATTGACCTTACGGCTCTAGAGTTTTCACGAACTCAATGAAATAAGTCTTTAATTTCAATTTATATGATGTATTAATGGGAAAAATACCCTGGTTACGAATTGGCGAATGCGCCATACTATCCTTAAGTTTTCTTATGTCCCTAACTCCATTCTAACTTTTCCTTTCATAACAACCTTCTCTAGACAATAAAACATACAACAAAACGAATTATCAAAAAAGATTCAGCTGTTCAATGTTGAGGTCTTCATTTTCATTGATATAGATAACTTGATTATGAGTTAAAGTGAGACAATTGATGTTTCATATTATAATTATGTGCTGACAATAAGTTTTCAACTCGAATGTGGCGAGATTCGAAGCTAAGCAGCTTTGAGTTTTGTTTTGGCATTGTATATTATTCCACTATAATATACACAGGATAATTTATCAAGGTTGGCAACTGTCATTATCAGAAAATCGTTTGTCCTATAACTATAAATTTTTTCATGACTCAATCGACGAAAAAATACTCTTAAGGTGGGCTTCACAAAATTTGGATTGTCCGATCAAAAAAAATTACGTGATTCGAGCCAATCGAATCGCTTCATTTGAAATTTCTACGAATGAGGTCAACTTAACAGTTCTTAATAAGCAATCAGTTTTCTGAATCTTAATCGTATGCGAGAATCGATTTTCTTCTACTTACGTTCATGAAGATCTTCAAAAGCTGATTTTCAGGACATATAACAAGAATACGAGTGTTTGATCGATAACTGTCAGACTCAATTCTATTTATGCTTTTTTCTAGAGAATTCATGCAATAATATATTTTCTTAACAATTAGCAAAAAGTATCACCTCTGTCAAAGCATATTGATATTCTTGATATTGCCAAAAAAATATTGACATTTTCTATTTATCAATTTTGTGTAACTTAATTTGCCATAAAAAGGATTGAAAACATATGCATATTAGGTGACCAAATCAATCGGAAATTCCAAACAGCAAAACTCAACTTACACATATCATTTTTAATATTCAAAATATTTCATTTTCGATTGAATTATCTATGTTGTTGATATGTATGTTTCTACAATCACCGTTTGATACCCTTCGAACAGAACTGAGTTCAAGAAAAAATTTGCATCGGTTAGAGTGTTTTTGCTGTATTGAAAAGTTTATCCATTTTATCACTCAATAAAATATATATTTTTAGACACTTTTCTTGAGCCGAGTTTCGAAAGATTCTTCTTCTAGAGAAGAAATGCGACTCCTTGTATGTTCTTTCTTTTGTATTATAGAAATTCACATGAGTTCTGTTCGTTTAACTTCCATCAAATTTATCCATTTCTTTATAAATCCGTTCATTAATTTTCATGGACATTGTAAGAATCATTCATTAAGCGTAGTCTTCTTCACAATCTGATGAACCTAGACTTTTTGACACATCCGAATGATATTTAACATTTTCTGAAGGATATCAGAATTCTAACCTTTCTCCAATGGGATAACGAGGTTGGCAAAGATAAAATTGTTACAAGGAAGTATTAATCGAACGTTGCTCTGCCCTCAATAGAAAAATGAATTATCGGAATTATTGATTATTCTCCGATTAACTCTGGGATTAAATTGACTGCTATATGACCAATAAAGAAATGAGTCTAATAGATTTAAGGAGCAATGTCATCATAAAAACAATCTTCGGTCATTCTGGATCAGTTTTTTCTATTTCTTTGTCGAATGTCGAATTTCATTTTTCTTGATCAACAACTTTTTCTTTCGTTTTTATTCCTCATGCTTAACAAAAAATTATATTATTTGGATTCTCGGATTCCGGTCTTTTTTTTTATCGAATTCTTCGAACTTCTCTCTAATTTCCCTTTAGTGTCCTGGTGTTATAAATAAGTAAGAACTTCAATACAACCATGTAATTTGGTATTGTTTTGAAGTTTTTACTTTTGTTTTTTTTCATGATTTCACCTGAGGGTTTTATCAAATGCATATAAACGTTGACATATCGACTTCTCACACTTTTCGTAAATGGGGCAAATTAATAGATAGGATGAATTATGTGGTTCATAATCGAGATTCTCGGTAAATGCTAGAGAGATATGGACGTATAATCGTATCAATTCTCTATCAGGTCTTTAGAGTAAGGTCAACCATTTATTACACTCAATAAAACTTTGAAAAATATTACTCATGGTAATCATTCATTTTTCTCTCTATCTCTCTTCGTTATTCGAGTGTCGGATTACAGATAGAAGTGCAATTTATTGCAACCATTGGTATGCACATTTTTATGTGTTTGAATGTGAAAATGGAATGTGCCATGAAACACATGAGTTTTTCATCTGTTAAATAAACTATTGAAAATTTAAATGCATGTACATATCTTGGTAGTTGTTAATGCCTTTCTGTTGAAAAATTATTTTTTTGTAATTCGTTCGTCTCGTGAAGTTATGCTCGCAAATTCTGCAACTGAGCTGAATGCTTAATTGGTGCCTGATCAACATTATAGTTCTACTCCAGTTATTTGTCAATATATATTTGATGCCAACTTAGTAACACCTACATTTTTAAATCCTCGGGGAAGTTTGAAGTGAGCATAAACATTTTTAGGTATGTCAAAACAACTAATTACTGTATAAATTGCAGTTCGAATAATATCGATATTTTTTTCAGTTTTTCAGTAATGTTTCCCTTAGAGTTAAATAAATAGAAATAAAATACTTATCTTCCCAGATTCAAATACAAAATTCGTATAATATGAATAATAATCTATAAAATATGTATTTAATTTCAGTTGAAGGATTTTCGATAACAAAAAGTGGGTAAACTTAAACAACAGGACCACAGGACACGTTTCTGTGCCTACTTCGACAATAGAAAATCAGTATCTAAAAAATTTCACTATTCAACATTCCACAAAGTTTTCTAAAATGATCTTCAATAATAATTTCAACTACAACAATAAATAATTTTCATGGATCCAAAGTAATTAATAGATGAAATATGTATTCAATTTGTATAATTTCTTTTACGTGTTTTCAAAATGGTCCTCGTCGTAGAAAAAGTATAGTCTGTCACAAAATAGCAATTTGAATTAAATTTTAAAATTGAAACTTGGCTGATTGACCATTCTTATTATTATTATTATTATGTTGAACGTGTTTGTGAGAATAAATCATAAGAAGAAAAATTCATCATAGGTTGGAATCGAGAACCATATCGATTTTCAATACTCTAGATGTTCTCCTTAAGAGTGTGAAAGTAGTATGTATAAGACTTGGTATCTCATATTCTGTTGAGCTGAATTACATTAAACCGATCAGAAAATAATTGAAATTGTATTTTGCTACTGTAATGATGAGTTTTACGACGATATCAAATATGTATTTACATCTTTCGATTTGAACCATAATTTTTTTTCAAATTGTGCATTCATTCCTGCAGAAAATACAACTATTGTAAAGCTCGACAATTTCAAACAGATTTACTTTGAAAAAATCTAGGTTATGATTAGATTTGATGTTTCGATAGTATCATATATTCATTATTACAATTTGCATAAACCAGGTCACACACTAATTATAATTTTTATCTTAGTCTTATCTTAATTATGCTTAACTTTTGGAGCCACAAACTGCGAGACGAAGAAATGCTAGGGTCATTCCTCCTAACGACCATTTTGGAACTCGTTTTCTCATATTCATATATTTTGTGATAGACCCATAGAAATTTTTCGTCTTTTCTTAACTAGAAATTAAGCCGCTTCTGGACTTTCAACGTCTGCTGAGCTGACAATAATTCTTGAATGGAGTATAATAAATTTTAATATTTTTCGAATTATAACTGCACAAGTAATTGAATTCTCCGATATGTGAAAATAATGATAATGAAAAAAATTAGTTCATATTATGGAAAAGATCAAGAATAAAATGACCCAATGTTCGATCAAATTCCACTTCCCAACTCCTCAAACCAGTACCTATATGAAAGAACCCACATAGAACCGATGGTTGATAGAGTACATAGACTAAAAAAATTACAAACAACAAGAAAAGACGAACATAATTGAGCCACCAATACACAATATATCTCCCATTTAAGTGTCCAAAAAGAAATTACCAAAGATTGTACAGTCTTCTCTATTTTCTTTGGATTATAAAGTCTTCTCTATAATATTTGGATTATAGAGAAGACTATAATCTTTGGAATTTACCGTAGCGTAGCGACCACTATTCGAATACATGCTGAGCCAACTCTTTCAACATAATACACTATTCTTATTCTATAGATTTCCTGGATTCACTCAATTAAAATTATGATTTAATTTAAAATTTAAATTTATATATGGTCAGAAAGACCAAGGTCGAGTTTCACGAAACTTTGATTGCCCGATTAAGAACTGTCACTTTGTTTAGAGCCATCGAGATTCGTTGAAATTTCAAATCAAGTGATTCGATTGGTTCCGAGTTACGTTAGGTCCTTTTCATCGGACAATCAAAGTTTTGTGAAGCCCACCGTAATATTACTATATGCTGAAAATGTTCATTCAATTTCGGATGCAATATTTTAGAAATAAAAAAATTCAGAAATATTCATTGAAATTGAACTTTCAGTTAATCCCAATTTCCATTTTTCATATTCACATTTTTAATTCATCAATATCCATGAGCAAATTATTGATAAACAATCGTGTTTCAGATAAGATTTTGATCTAGACAAAAATCAACAATCAAATTCTTGATATTGGGAAATATATTCGTGGAAATAAAGCCTTTATCGAAATATCAGATTTCCAATTGTTATCGTATTATCTCAAATTGTGCTATATTACTTCCTGGTTTCAAGTGGAAACGATTTTTGATATAATTAGGGAGATAAGCAACTTTTTGGAGGGAGGTACATTTTTCTATTTACATTTAAAAAATTTTAATTAAAAAAATAATGTTTTTCATGTACATTTGTGTGAAGTGTATCTAATCTTGAAATATTAAATAGACGATTACTAATGCAGCACCTTTCCCATTGCTCATAAATATATATCGTAACAGGTGACACGGATACAGAAAAGAAGAGGGTACCTAATCAATCGTGAATTGATATAGTTAGTGGTTAGTGGGATGTAGACTAATAAATAGTTATAGAGGAAGGTATTATTTTTCTGCAACCTTCAGTAATGACCAAGTCACTACAGGGGGTTCATTTGAAATGAAGAATGTAAATCAAGCCTTCAACATAATTAATTTATTTTGATTCGAACCTATAACTTGAACTCTAGATAAGCACTAATCTAAATAATTTATCCATCTACTGTATTTAAAATTCTGTTTTTAACATCCCTCCCCTTGAGCCCGCCACCGGTATGATATGGAGATATACTGAAATATTTACACGTTATGTACTCTTCAGAGGGAAAAATGTTTTTAATTCTTTTGTTCGATTTAAAAAACGTTGGCTGAACATGTCCCACTTATTTTGCCACTTTTCCCAGGTTTCTGACTCCATTCCAGAAAAAATTGTCGAATTTGTTTTGTTTTTCTCCCTGAATCATGATTTCCCCCTCAATGATGAAACATGTAATGTTTTGTTTAATTCATCAAGATGATGGGAGTAAATATGTTTTTTCGTAGATTTTCGATTTCTTGCGGCTGGCGATCAGGCAGAATTCGGAAAATTTGTCTCATTCAGAATCTCTTGTAAATTATTCATACATCGAGCAGAAAATACACCTGCAAAAGAATGTGTTGGTTCAATGTCACTTGTCTTTTCGAGCATTACGACGATGACCGGAATGACATTATTTAAGAATGTTTGCATCACCTCCTAGAAGTGGAGTTGGCTAGTTACCTATTTTACCACTATACGCATGGTGGTACGTAGTCAGAAGAGGGCCTAGCTTATTATGCTCTTATATTACTTCGTAGACTTTATATCAAATAATTGTGACATTCTTGAAAATGTCGGAGGATTATTCTAACCTAACCCCGCCTTTATTCAGGGAGGGAAAAAGCTCAACCGATGTTCGTGAAGGTGCCAGCGATTGTTGGACTTTTACGCTACTAAAAATCCTCCTCACCTGCTTGGTTGGAACCCCACCATCCTAACCCAAATATACTCTTCTAACCAGACTTACCATTCTCAGCTTAGCTAAATCTACTCAACCTAACCCAGACTGAACTGATCCAACCTGCCATTTCTTGTGAATTGATCCAATATTCTTTGTGCTATTCCAAGTAACATATTGACCATACCTTTTCCCACGAAAACGCTCATACACTTACGCCTGGTGTAAATGTATACGAGTAATTTATTCAGGTATTGTTTAAAGTCAGCCCATGGGCAGTAAATTTCTTGAAATGGACGATTCCATTCATTAGAATTTTATGGATTGACGTGTTGAAACTTAAATTATGTGAATGATTAATTATTAAAACTACGAAGAAGAGAGTACTTAGAATAAATCCTCATCGAAATGAACCAAAAATGCAGCAGTTTGTGATAAGAAACAATCTTGAACAAATATGTAAATACAAATATTTATTTCCTTCCAAAATATTCATCTGGAGTTGAAATGAATAAGGAGTTTATTTTCGTAATCGCATTTCTTACTTTCATCTTATAAAAAATATTATTGTCCAGATACAACAATTTTATTTTATTTATTTTACTGGGAGACAGGTTTTTTCGGCTGAGGTTTTTTCCCTGGCTTTATAGTATCGTATGATACTAGTGATGACATGTTTCCTTTGATAAAAAATATCGAATTATGTTTTCATGGTTATCACACGGTCTTTCCAAAATCTTGTGACCAGCACGTAATACATCCGACAATACAAGCTTTTTCCGAGTTTCAAGTCATTCATCAGGTGATTGAGAGATTATCTCGTTTCAATCATTTTTAATTCTCCCTGTTATCACTACTGGTAAATTTACGTCACGCTATCCACGTGCAGTATTGAATCCAGTTGATGGAGAGACAGTGGCGTATAATAAAAGAGATTTTTACTAAATATGAGTTCATTGAATTTTTTCTATTGAATGTTGATTATGGGTGTCTTGGAAAAATTTTGAGAACAAATATGCTCACAGGAAAACTAGTATGTATTGGTAAAGGTTCCATGCTCTTACAGACACAGCCTGAGATACTTGAAAGCATCCGATGATACTGGCAGTGCGATTTTAACAAGCTGAATGACAACAAGTTCGCGTTTTAGGGATGAGCCTACCATGAACATGATACTCGGAAAATTTATTTCCGAGCTGTCACCGCTGATAGAGATCTAAATTGAGAGTAAACCACAGAGAACGTGCTGCCATCGAGCAGAGGATAGTGACAGACCCGTCATTAATGTCACATACTCCTCACCCCGATGACTCTGTTGGATGACAGCAATCTATATCTCTGCCAGTCCTTCTTTCTTTATCCTTTTTTACTCTGTCTTGCTCTTATATTTGAATTGGAATTGGAGAGGGGTTAATTGGTTAATTATATTATAATTACATGTTTCTCTGTTATGTTTTTTTTAAGTTCAGATTTTATTTAATTTATACTTATATGTTGATTTGTTCCGAAGAAAATGCATTATTTTATGATTAAATGTTCCTTAGTTTATGTTTCTATTAAAAAATAGAAATTCTTGAAAAAATATTCTTTCTTTTCACAAGTTCATGAGGGGAATGGGAAGTTGTATAAAATCAGGACGTGTAAATCGTTAACGAAGAATGTCTTTTTTTTTCTCAAGAGTGATCTGCCTTAATTGATCGATTAAAATTCGGGGGTTTCTTCAATTTGTTACCGTAACAATTTTTTTTCATATTGCTACAAGGTCCGTTATTGGTATGGATATGAATCATATTGCTCCCAATATGAAATAACGAATACTTCAATCAGAAAATCGGGGATAAACAGATATTTGGTACTAAGATCGAATTCGTAAGGAACATAGTCACATCCTGTTGTACTTTCAATCCAAAACTGAATTGATTCGGGGAGTAACTTAAAACCTTAAGAAAAATGCAATCAAACACTGACGAAGGATTCTGTAAATATAAGCCGATCTAGTTTCCATTCCTCTAAGTAGACATCCTTAATTCGTAACCCACCTTCAAATCTGTTCCTTGCCTCAATATATCCATCATATTTCTATTTTCTCTTATGGTATGTATAAATTAATCTACACTACTGGAAAAATTAAAGGATAAAAATAAAATCAAAATTGTTTAATCAAGTTTCAACAGGCCGTAACTTCGAGAAAAATGGTCGTACAAGAATTAACAACAAAATAATTTTTAAATTTTTTGGTCTTTTTGCTTAACCGCTATAATTAATTTAATTTAATTTAATTCAATTCATTACATCATAATGATCAAATACTTCGTTCATTCAGCTTTAATTTCCTTTTTCATAAATGTTGATGAGTCCACTTCTCATGGAGATATCGACCTTCAAATTAAAAAGGATCCTTTTGTCTTTTTTAACGGTGAGTTTCGAAAACCTGAATGAATTCCCTTCAACCGATTTTTATTGGTTTTTGTAAAAAAATGTTTCCTCTTTGTCACATGAATTTGAAAATGCAACGAGAAGAAAGTGTTATTTTGGAAAATCAAGCGCTGGATCGAACATATTGGGAAAACCAATAATGTTAAGTGTGCCTTTTACAGTTCAATATGTTCACAAAAATCCTATTAAGAGCCAAATCAATCCAGCCATAGAATTTTTGAAAAAAATTATTGAAATTATGAACATGAAACATGATAGGAATCATGTATCGTATGAGTGCTTATTACTGACTAATAGTTTTTAAGTTTTTCCTCTACCTGTCTATGATTTTCATGAAGTGGTTTTGTAGATTTCGAATATTTATGTTTATTGAATACAATATATACAAGATATATACAGGGTGGCCATTTGAAAACGAAACAGACGAGATTAAAGACGAAATAAATTTTTTCGATAGAAATGCTCGGACAGGTCGATTTCTGTTTCGAGGGGGACAACTTAAGATGTAGGTTACGGACGCATAGTGCTTCAACCCTTGCAACTACAACCCTCACCCCCAATTTTTGAGTAGGGAAGATGGGGTGAGTGATACCTCATTTGAAAGGTATTTTTATACTGATTTCAGCACAGTAATTGTTTTTTCATTTTATGCATTAGTTCTCGAAATATTCTTGACTAAGCATTCGAAAATGAAGTGGTGTTTTCATGGCACTTATAGTGTTTTTTTGTGAAAAACCTTTCAAATGAGGTATCACTCACCCCATCTTCCCTATTCAAAAATTGGGGGTGAGGGTTGTAGTAGCAAGGGTTGAAGCGCTATGCGTCCGTTACCTACATCTTAAGTTGTCCCCCTCGAAACAGAAATCGACCTGTCCGAGCATTTCTATCGAAAAAATTTATTTCGTCTGTAATCTCGTCTGTTTCGTTTTCAAATGGCCACCCTGTATAATAATAAGATATAAGAAAGATTTACACTGCGCAAAAAAATTAACGCACATTATGGAAATCTCAAATTTATTCTACAACTGAAGGTGTTCTCAATGATAATTATTTTTATCCGAATTATGCATGCATATGTTATCCATTTTCAACGTTTTTCTTCAATACAGATGTTTTTTCCCAGCAGGAATAAAAAAAGCTGATATTATCAGATTTTGAATGTATTGGCTCCATTTTAAAATCAGTTGTTCTCGATCAATTCTAGTGATCAATAGTTTTTCTTTCGTTTGATTTTCTACACTCGATCGCTATGCAACGCGAAACACGCAATTTGACCCAAGAAGAATGTGCCCAAGCGGTAGCTTTGCGAGAAGAAGGGTGGACATACACAAGAATTACAGAAAGGTTTGGAGTTTCTCATACAAGTGTGCAGAATGTTGCAGCGATTCAGGGAGACAGGTATGAATGTCCGAAGTCCAGCACAGGGTAGACCACGGGTAACAACTGCCATTCAAGAACGTTACTTGAGAGTTTCTTCGTTGAGACAACGGTTTGCAACCGCTCGCCTCCTTCAAAATCAGCTTGAGCAAACTCATGGGGTGCAAATTAGCACTCAGACAATAAGAAATCGCCTCAGAAATATGATTTAAGGTCTCGTGTCGCGGCAAGAGGCCCAGCTCTTACTCCAGCCCATCGAAGGGCGCGTTTGGATTTTGCGAGAGAGCATATCCATTGGGAAGAGGCCGATTGGGAAAGAGTTCTCTTCACATATGAGTCTAGATTCTGCCTCTCCCATTGTGATCGACGTTCCCTTGTATACAGACGTCAACATGAAAGATATGCTTAGAACAATTTCCTGAATACTACTGGTTTCGGGGGAGGATCGATTATGGTATGGGGTGGAATATCTTTGACTGCTCGCACAGACCTAGTGGTCGTTGATAATGGAGCTATGAATGCTGATAAGTATATAAGGAACATTCTTGAAGAGCATGTAGTGCCATTTGCTCCATACATTGGTGAAAATTTCATTTTTATGGACGATAATGCCAGACCCCATTGTACGCGCAACGTTCAGGAGTACCTTGCAGAGGTTGAAGTCTCTCGAATGGAATGGCTAGCAAAAAGTCCAGATCTCAATCCGATTGAGCAGGTTTGGGACAACCTCAATAGAAGGCTGAGAAGTTCAGAAAATCATCCAGCTACTCTTCATGACTTAGGAATCCAACTCGGAGAAATCTGGGAAGGATTAGATCAGAACATTTTAAGATCACTCATTTTGAGTATGAACCGTCGTTGCCGAGCTGTAATTAACGCAAGGGGTGGAAATACCACTTATCAGCATTTCAGTATTTTGAAAATTGTTCATTTCTCTTCTTTCACATAAGATTCGGTGAAATCCTGAATTTTTCTTCCATTTAATGTGTCTTGTTTCGTTCAAAACTTTCCCGAGAAAACATAAAAAATAAGTTATAAAGTCAATGTAGAGTTAACTTTCATTAAAATTGAGATTCTAAAAATTTTTTTCACAGTGTATATCAATGATACACTTTTCGAGATGTACTGATAAACTCCATTTTCTGACTTCAAATAATCCATTTATATCTACTATTCGATTTCTTAAAAATGAGAGGGATTTTTACTTCAGATTTAAGAGATTAATCTGATTCCGATAAAAACTGGAAAAAACTTTCTGATTATTCATCTCTTGTTCAACAATTATTGATACGGATAAGGATAAGTGTAGTTGATAAAGCTATAACTTTTTCTGAACAATTCAAGGCATTCATAATTCTCCAAAAAATCCATCTCGAATGCGTGAAATGATTTAGCGTTTTTTCGCTCGTTTGTTTCTTTGAATAAGAAAGTCCAAACACCTGTCATATTTTCGTTATCTAAAATGATTAGATTTGAATAAATGACGGAGAATACGTGATGGAATTCAATTGGGTTCGTCCGTACATCCTTGAACATTATGAAATTCGTAGAGGAATATCTCGAATCAATCAATTAAATGAGTTTCTTGATAACAAATTTGAATTTTTTTGAACGGCTGCCAACAAAAATAGCGTTTTGTTGAATAATTTAACATATTCTATATCAAGAGGTCCAACTTATGATTCAACTTTCGAGGGGAACCTCTCAATGTGTTTAGAATAATCACTTTTGAGTTGTGGAGGGGGGGCTGATTGAAGACAAAAGAGCTCAAACAGATCTTTCTTATTGGAGTTACATAAATCACTTCGTTCAATATGAAAGCACCAATGGCGTAGCTCCAAATTCGGGGGCCCCTCCTCGAGATTTTTGTCAGGGACCCCCTCCATAGATCTTTGTTATTCATGATGAGTTTTCGCTGAAGTTTTTCAAAAAAAAATAATAAAGAAAAAGTGATAAAAATAAAATATATTTTAAATATCAAACATATCTAAACAAAAAAATATAGATTCTGATATGAAAATTAATTGAAAGAAATAAATGTGATATGCAGCTAGAGGATTTATTTCAAAAAAATACATTTTGAACCGTGGATTTGACCTCCGTCTGATAGCGATAGTTCCATTGATAATTAAGTACCTATTCTGTAGTTGCAAATCATGCCCGGTTTGAGTATGTATTAAACATAATTTTGAAATTACTTGTTCATTCCTTAATGAACAAGGATGCCCTGCAATTATCGAATATCTGAATTATTGAAAACGAAATTGCAATCTACATAATATCAGGTTTGTTTAGAAACTTTTGGTCTGAAGTAGCGATAATACGAATGTAGATCGAAGGACATTAAGGTCTTTCCTTGTTGTTATTCTGAATAAAGATTTCATGCAAGAACATATTCATAGACAGATTGAATTAATTTGAATAAGACAAATTTTATTTTAAAATTATTTTATTGTAATTATCTAGGTTCATTCATCTTTTTTTTTTCTTTTTTTTCTCTTTTGTTCAGAAAATAATTAACTCTTTCGTTTTGAATCGGTAAGTATCCGCCTCTGAGCAAATAGACAACATTATGTGCCACATGTATTCCCGCATTAGCGTTTGCACCGAATTGACCTTGACGTTTCCGCGCCCGGTTCAATCGGTACCCACACCCACATCATTGTGAAAGTAAAAATAAAAGATTTCCAGAAAGAGCAAGTGATTCTGACGACTGATATTATGTGGATAACGTTTCTATACAGGGTGTCCCAACGAAAATTTGACCCCCTAAAACTCAGAAACGAGGAATTTGCGAAGATTTTAAAAAACAGGTGAAATTTCCGTCATGAATTTTTTTCGAAAAAACCACCCCCATGAACCGACCTAACCTTTACATTTTGACTTCGTGGTATCCGGCTGATGTTAGTATGAAAGTACAGGGTGGTCAGATTTCGATGATTTAGTACTACATCTTCTAAATTAAAAGAAATGGAAGAAAGTATATAATTCACATGTCATGATCTCTTTTTTCGAGAAACATAAATTGCTGAACACCATAAGTCGTTACGGTGTCCAGTTTTCATGCTACAGGGTGATTTTGGAATTTGGCCAATTTATATAGGTAATTCGCTATAACTTTCAGTATTGTGACTACGCTTTCGAAATAAAAACAGCAGTTTTTTTCAGTATTTTTTTTTTAAATAGAAACCATCGTGAGCTTTGTTATTTTTCAATATACTATACTGATATACTTCAGATTTTATTATATATAGGAAATTTCCAAAAAACACTTGTCGGTCAACATAATTCAAGCAGGCTCTCATTTACTTCCATGGAAAATGTGATTAAAGATTAAGAGTATCTACTTTCAAATACTGTTCATTCTCTGCAAAGCAGTTTCTGGTTCTTTAGTGTGCATGTTGGTTGAGCCTTTCTGTTTGAACTCAGGTCCTTAGTGTTTCGAAAAAAGTTTTTTGTGCTATTTGGTGGTAAGTAGAAATACTGAAGATTAGTGTTTTATCAATTGATTACAGTTCATTCATTATTACGACGGCCCACCAGGACACAAAATTGTATGTCCCTGTGTAGGGACAAATACACTAAACGTCTCATTTTTGAGTTATTGCAGTAAATATATATTTTTTTTAATTCTATGAGTTTTTTGTTGTTAATCATGTATAATGGCAAAATAAAATCCCTTGCTAGACAGGAAATTCTTCATTACTTTGAAAATGATATTGACTCAGGTATTCCTGATTTTTCTGATGAAGAGGATTAGGATTGGACTGATGATTCTGACAGAGTTGCTGAAAACAGCAGCTGAAAACAGCAACACATTATTGGAAGATTTGAATATAATGGAAAAAGAAATCATGATATGATGAATATAATCATTTGCCATTGGTAGACGACAAAAAAAAATAACACTAGATGTAAGATGGAGTCATGTAAAATGAAAACACATATTATCTGTGCCAAATGTGAAATTCATTCATGTCTGATGAAAAAAAAAGGTTTTTTATAATTTCCAAACAAGATAATGTAACTTTGTATCAAGTATTGGAAGAATAAAAATTCGTTTTATGTAGAAGGTGTACAAATATTTTATACCCTCAGTGCATTTGTCCCTCTGGAGGGACAGCCAATAAAAAAAACTGAAGGGGGGAGGTCTGTTTTTTCGATAGAATATACTTATTTTCGCAATTGTGCCTCCACATAAATAAGGAAATAATTTTTCCAATATTTTTTCGCTATGGTACAGTGAAAGGGTTAAGTAGATACATCATGGTAGAAACAAAAAGTTTCGAGAAACACTCTTTAAGTCCGCATAATAATATGACTATAACTAATATTTTCTAAATCAATTTGCCAGCTTAAATTTGTGGAAATGATATGAATCCAAATCAAATCCTTCTTTGATTTTGTTGATCGAAAAATGTTTTTTTGGAATTTTCGATATATAAACTCGGAAGTATAGCATGATATATATTTTTGAATTGGTCCAAGAAAAGTCTATTGAAAAATTTCATAGCATACTATGGTTTCTCATTTTCAATTGCTGTTAAATTTGAAGCGGCACTGAAATTTCAATAGCGCCGGTCATGGTACTGAAAAAACTGCTTTAAAGATGTTTTTATTTCCAGAGAGTAGTGACAATACTGATGAAGTTATAGCGAATTATAAAAATTGGCCAAATTCCAAAATCACTCTGTAGTAGCACGGAATCTAGACACCGTAGCGACTTGTGATACCTATTCAGCAATTTATGTTTTTCGAAAAAAGAGAACATGACATGTATATTAGTTTTTTATATCTTTTAATTCAGAAGATGTAGTACTAAATCATCGATAACACTTCTACAATTGTTGGTATGAACTTTAGAATTTCAATATTGACCGTTCATCTACGGAACCCTTCATTGGGCGTTATCTGACAAGGACTTGGCCTCTCATTATGTTATTTTTGTGATGATTCACCGATTTCGAGAGACAAGAATAGAATACCATCTTCGTTTCTCACTCACTATCAGATCACGGTTTCGGAAGCACATTCACGGAGATCACAAGGTCGAATTCATAAGCTACAATGTGACCGTAAGCATGTCTCGTTCTTGTTTTTATTTTTATCTTTCGACCCTATATGTTATCTCATTATGGCGACAAATTTAACAACCATGAAGTTGTTTTTGCATTTTTCATTCGGCACTATCCTGGAATATAATCTCCCTTTTAAGAATTGATCTGTTTTCTTATCCACATGATCTGCTTCTTCCTCCTTCGTATCTAATAATTTTATTATGAGAAAGATATGAATAATGAGGGATCATATCTTTCTCATATTCCTGTACTCGGATGTCACGCAGGTAGCTAAAGTTGCCTCCGTGGTGACGTTGGATGTTGCTCTGGAATGCAGGGTCTTCCAACCGAAATCGCAAATGTGCGGCTGACTCCCTTGTGTTGACTCCGTTATGCGTTTTCGAATTCCAACTTCTCACCGTACTGATGAGGGCCGAAAGCCCGAAACAGCTTTCTACGGTTCATTCTAATAATTTTATTTTGCATCAGAAAATACATTTATTCATATAAGCTACTGACCGTTTCTTTGTGAAAGCATCAATCGTTTGCTACCGCCTTGGTAGCTGGGAAAAATAAAAACATAATTATTTAATTTTTTTCTTGTTGTAATTGTACCGAAGATTTCTCTGCCTTTTCAAATATGATGCTAGTAATGCCATAGTGTCTTCTGATACAATTTCTGTTGTGATCATTTATTCATTCAACATTATAGGCAATTTTGTGAGTGTTACTCCTCCATATTTCAAAATTCGCTAAGAAAGTAGTATATACCCCCGAGGCCTTTCTGATTTTCAATTTTCATCACTTTTTTTCTATTCTAATGTATATATATGTCTATAGATCTTAGGAAGGTCTTGGTCGACTCTACTACCCGACTCTGTACAAATTAAGGTAGAGAGCCAATGCCCCTGGCAGAGTTCGGTACCGGCAGAGTACTAATATTACCCATTGGGTTATCCATCCGAAGATTCAAGGTTTCCAATTAATTAACACTTCTAATATCAAAAAAGTTATGTTCAAAACAACTTGGTGCGAACCGTGTAACTAGCGCCCTCTATGAGTCAGACATCAAAACACATTCATTAGATGTATCAGCTTCTAAAACATATTCGTATAAAATAAAAATGTGTATATTTTTTTTTTCAACGCCCTGTATGTATCCTGAATACGGATGGCGATACGAAAATTTTTTACTGAACAAACTCCTATTACTTTTCAGCTTTCTATCCATCCTAGAGAGGTAGTCCCCCTTTTTTGAAACACCCTGTATAAGGATGGAGTTAGAGCAGGACCAGAAATTCAACTGTATTTGCTCTTTCATTAAGTGTGTCAAAAAACGAAGTACGTTTCATCATCAAATGATAGATAGCAAATCTTCATCAACTGAGAACATGTCGAAACAGCATTCTAATATATCGATGATTCCAAACCAAGCAGCAAGTTTTTAACCATATTTTCTACCTACCTCTTATACTTGTTGAAGTGTTCATATTCCAGTCACTGTTCGATACTTCGTGGTGGTGGAAGACGAGATCAATTTTATACCCCAAGGGCGAAGTAATTCAAAGTAGAAATATTTGAATGGTATATTTTATTGATAAAAATAAATCAATATTATTCTTGTCAAAAGACATCACAAAACAGATATATATATATATATATATATATAGAAATTAATCGAGTATGTATATATATCGAGTATATATTATAGTACCTATAATAGGTACTATCTATAACGTATAAGTGCACTTTAGAAGTTTAATTTTTAAATTGCTTGTGCAATTCGGGAACAGAATCGTCATATTGAGCTTGGAAGAAATTTCCAGCGACTGCATTTCCCAAGTGATACTTTTCTGCAAACTTTTGTACAGAGAAATTTCCCCTGTTTCCATCCGTTTTAGAGTGTTTCGGTTCCTTGAATTCTATTTTACCTGGTTGTTTGAATAACAGGAAAACGTATCTATGAAGACCAGTATCTTTTGGTGGTCCAGACCCTACATATTCGTTCAGAACCTCCCCTTTGGACAAATCGGAACCGGGGATGTTCACCACCAGCCAATGTTGAAATTCCCTACGAGTAGGATTTTTCCTACTTGGAGCATCAGGGTCTGACATGGAAAGAGTGTAAAATGCTTTGGGATCTGATTCATAGGTGACTTCCGGAACATCGCGTACGTTTTTTGGTGTCAGTTCGTTGCCGAGGTTCACAATTTGTTTGGTTTTAGGGTAGTGAATCTGGAGTTTCCCTGAAGGTAATGGTTTTATCACATCCTTGTCTATTTCGTTACTACTGAAGGCCTGCGAAGAAAAACATAAGTATGTAGTTACATTCAAGAAGTTCATCTCATTTCACAGACATACATAATTATGTGCAAAAAGGAAAAAAATAAAAGTGTGTTTTTTTATCTCGTTGAGAACATTATCTTCTTGCACTCATCGATTTTGTACATTTCCAAGCCAAATATTGACAGAAAATCTGTGCTGTATATTACTGGAAGTTCAATGGGAAATGTAATGAAAAGGTCGCGAATATGTATTTGAAAAAGAAAGACCAATTCGATAATTCTATTGTCTATGTAAATTCGTGTTGATTCTAATTTTTGCCTTCCTTATGTTTCGTATGTTTCAGTAGGTATTTGTTTTCATTTATGTAGATTTTTTTGGTTTATGTGCGTATAAAAATATTTTCTGAATTAAACCATTTTATACATCATGATATGAGCGATTAAATATGAATTTTGCAAAACTATTTTAGAACTCAGGAAGAGCTTTCGCATCATTGCACGTTATAGCTTTAGTTCTTTCTTCAGAATATTCTCACTGCTTTGGTGCGAAATTACAATATTGTTTTTTTTTAGAAATTTTTCCTAGGAAAACTGGAGGTTTGTCATAAAAAAACATGAAAACTCTTTAGTAAAGTCGAATTATGGGAGAATCTGAAACAGGTAGCGGATTTCTGAAAACCGAATGCAAATTTAATATAAAATTATCATAATTTCCACCTTGTATCTTAAAAAAATACAATGATATTATTGAAAGTACACTATCATATTGTTCTAAACTGAAAATTTCATCAAAATTGACCAAGCCATACCAAAGTTATGATCAAAAGAAAAATCGGTCGAATCGGACAAATCACCCTGTAGACTCTCAATTAAGGCCCCCACCATAAACCACACATTGTTTGGAAATCTTCTCGACCAATGTAAACTTCACCTAAAATCTGAGGGTCTCCTCCTGAATCACCCTGTATATATATATGAAGTAAATATTCATTCTAATGAAATTTGTCACCACCCATGAAAAATTATCGCACTGCAGATTTTCCCAGATACTTGAAATATCTTATAATGTAAACATTGAAGTTTGATATTTTTGCTAAATTTCAGGAGAATACTTGAGTGATGCAGTTGCTACAAGGATAAAATCAACTGGTTACTTTTCGAACAACTTCAGACCAATTGTTGATGTAGAGATAAGTGAAAAGATACAGTTTTATTCTTGAAGAATCTGCATCACTCAAGTTTTTTCTGAAATTTGACAGAGATATCAAATTTAAATGTTTACATCATAAGATATGTCAATTGTCAATTATCCGGGTAATCTGCAGGGTGATAACTGAAAGACAATGTTCCATTGAGGAACTTTTGAATTACTTATTTCTATTTTTCTATGGGAAGTGAAAAGTTTTATTCTTGAAGAATCTGCATCACTCAAGTTTTCTCTGAAATTTGACGGAGATATCAAATTTAAATGTTTACATCATAAGATATGTCAATTGTCAATTATCCGGGTAATCTGCAGGGTGATAATTGAAAAGAAATGTTCCATTGAGAAACTTTTGAATTACTTATTGCTATTTTTCTATGGGAAGGTAAGCTCGAAAATATTCGGATAAATTCATTGTACTATCCCGCCTTTTTCCTCAAAGTCCTCGTGTACAAATAGCCTATCATATCACCGGATTGAACCAGTTCTTTACTATCTATAGGTCGTGATTTTTTAAACTCTTGAAGAAATACAAAACAATATACGGATATAGTAGATTGCTTCGAATGCGATGCAGTCCAAGATTAAAGTAAGACATGACCCTTTAGTATATTGACCTTTAGCTTCTTATCGTGTGTGATTGTTAATTCCCAGAGCTATCGGAAACCAGCCAATAGACTTCGCGATCAAAGATGATCTGTCATGTTTTTATTTAGGCTATAGTCTACGATTTTATATAAAATCAAATTTGAACACTGCGTATTTCATAATTAGTGTTTCCTCAAAGAGCTTCGAGAGTTGTCTCATTTTTGTGATTTCGAGTGAATCTCCAGATGTAAGTTCTTATTCTGCGAATGTTTCGTAAAAAGATACCAAATTGCAAATATGTGAAAGTGTTCAATTTCTTTATCACGTTTCTCATTTTTGAAATGTGAATTAGAAATTTCGTGCTAATCGTGGATCTGTTGTACCTAGTCCAGTTTGTGATTTTGGATATTCAAAAATATACAAAGTGTGAATTCGACAAAAACAATTAATTGCGAAATATCTTCGAATGAATTTAGATATTCTCACAATATCCGATATTTCCAATCTTATTGAATTGCTGTCTTTATGAATCCGCATTGAGATTTTGAGAACCTTTCTTCTTCGTTTATTAACCTGGTATAGTTTTCCTAGTTTCACTACTTCAGTCATAGTTCATTGTAATGATTTGAAAAATATATGAAAGACTATGCAGTTTACGATAGCCAAATAGTTGTAAGGTGGATTTCCCAAACTTTGATTATTCTATCAAAAAAACGTACGTAACTTCAAATCAATCGAATCAATCCATTTTAAATCTCAACAAATCTCTGTAGATATAATCAACTTGACAGTGTTTGATCAAGTTATCAGTATTTCACGAACCCACCTTTAGAATATCGTCAAATTCTTAGTGACAAACAAATATGTTGAGTCTTGTTTCATCAACCGTGAGGAAATCATCACAAAATTATATGAAATCATCCCGGTTTTCCTACATTGAAATGAATATGTGAAAATTCGCTCTGATTTGAGGGGGAACAACTTCACCGCTCTTTACATCGCCGTAACTTCAACCTCCTTACTTCCTTGATTTTATTTAGGGATGAGGGGTGTTGCGATAACTAATTTTGAAGATCGTATCGATCGAGTGCTATCTGCACCTAAAATTTCTCTTCGGATTATCTATCGATAATGAAATAAAATAAAATAGTGTGTCTGACACAATTGATTCAGGGGTTCAGAAATTAGTACCTATATTTCCACTCCTGTCTTTTCGTTATCGATGGAAATTTTGGAGCAAAATTTTAGGATCAGATTGTACTCAAAATGAGGTATCGCAGCACTCCTCATCCCTATGCAAAATCAAGGAGTTGTGCTCACCCCCGTTGGGGAGTTGCAGTTACGGGGATGCAATGTGCCGAAAAGTTGTTTTCCCTCAAATCAGAAATTGACAGGTCCGAGCGATTCCACATTTTCAATTTAAAGCCGGAAAATCAAGGGGTTAGGTTTAGTTGAACCACAAAGTATTTAATTTTCCCAAAGAAAAAAAGGATTTTTCTTATAATTCTCCTGAAGAAACGAAATGAAGAAATAATTAATAATTCGCACATAGGAGGATCTAGTATTTATTTTGGTCAAAACATTCAGATATATCGGAACTTTTAAGTCTAGGTTTTTCTCAATTCCTTGGATACGAAGGTAACAAAATTTTGCATGAAACTTCTTGTCGTTTTTTCGCAACCAAGTTTCAATTCGATTAGATTAGCATTTTTCGAATTATCTAAAAATATACTTAAGTTTAGAAAAATATGTTTTATTCGAGTTATACTATCCCCACGAATTTTGCGTGAACTGTTTTAAAATAAATTACGATATCCGACATGTATTTTTTGTTTTGAGGTTAATAAACTCGCGAAAATACCATATGGTTATATCCAAGCACCCCTGAAAATTTCGACACCCTTGATCTTTTCTTTCGGAAGTTTTCTGTTTCCGAAGGGTTGACCAACCTTCGAGATTTGGACGACTGATAGCGCACTTGTTTATAAAAATAAGCACGCAAAAATGATAGGCCCCTATGATAAATGTAACTTTTCCCCGAGAATCTATTAAAGTAAAGTTGTATGTATCTTGAAATAATTCGAATTATGAGTATCACTGAAATTCTTCTGAACATAGCTATCATTATGTATTTTGAAAATTTGTATAATGAGATTTGAATCTATTTCAAATAATCAACAACAATTATTTCAAAAATCTGCTTCGGAATGTCCCATCATCATAAAATGACCAAAAATCATAAACAAATCATCTCAGACGGAAGTAATCAAAGTAAGATAAACAGACCAATTTCACTGTGAGTTTTCTGAAAAAATATTCTTGTATTCATGTATACCCAGACAAATAACAAAACGATGATTCAATTGAATCGATAATCGAATGAAAAATAGCTGGTTTACTTCTGAAAGTGAGTCATAAAATGCCTGGTATGTTTACCAAGTTGTTTACTAACCTTCTCAACATCTCCTTCTGCACCTATTACTATCAAGTAGGAGGCGAACACCGTGAAGTAAACCAAAGCCCTCATCATAGTTGTTTCACCTGCAGGATATGGGCAAGCACTGATGGACTGAAGTTTTGCACTCTTGTTATATAATCATTATCACACGCTTATAGCAGGTCTTGAGTCCCACCACCTATTCGTTTCAGATTTTTCTTCGCGATAAAAAAACACGATAAAGAACTTAGTGCTTTCTTCATTTCGGGTGCTTTAACCTCAAAATAACCTTAACCCAGTACCTACAACTAACGGTAGGTACCAAGATTGATCTTGTAGGACTCGTGACAGCTGTAGAGATTACTCAAAGGAGCGGATGTTTTTTTCGGTTCTCGATAATCAATGGTAATTAAGTGTGCTATTCGGTTTGAACTTTTAATGAGTTACGGTAACGATTTGATGCGGAAAGCGGGAACATTGAGCTGGAGTCTAGAGAGACTTCCCATTGTATATTCTTCAAAGAATTTGTAGAATTTGATTCACACATTCCCTTTTTCTCGCTCGTGCGTTATCTGCATCGTCAAAAATTGTGCTAAAGCCTTCTGCTATCTTTCCATCAAATAGTTCAAAAATTATATGAAGCTTCTTTAAAATAATAAACTTTTTCTTTTTTCAATAGTTTTCTTAGAAGTTGTTTCAAGAGTATCGTTGCTATGTTAATTAAAATTTCCACTTTCACATATGCAGAATCATTCTTCTCTGACAAAAATTCAATAGGGAAACAAACTATCGGAAGCGTTCATAAACTGTGCCTAAAAAGTTTGGTCGATCGTATGTGACAGGGCGTAGTGAAAGTGGTCATTATTTCCTTGAATTAAAGGAGGCTGCCCTATGTTGAGTTCACCTTAATGAAAAAGAAATAAATGAGTGCGACAATTCCCACACATTTATTTTCAATTATCGAAAGGATATCGTCGGAATAAATTCTATTGCAAGATCAAATAATCAAATCATTTTCAATAGATGTGAGCACTATGGACCACTATGTTCTAGGAGCCTTGAATGAAACTTGATGTATTCACATTTTATTGATTTTAATCGACATATGTTTCGGCGTATAATAAGCCTTTTTCAAGATTTAAAATAGCTGGGACGGTTACATTAGTGATCTACTTGTTTAATACCTATAAAAATCAACTCAATAAAGTGCATTCAATTAAAAACAAATTCGAGTTGACGATGACAACAAACATGTATTTAAAAAAATTGAATGCACTTTATTGAGTTGATTTTTATAGGTATTAAACAAGTAGACAGGGCCGCCGCCAGACATTTTGCCGCCCCGGTAAAATAAAATTTTGCCGCCCCGGGAAAAATATATTTTGCCAACTTGCTGTGATGTATTGAGTTTGAGATTCATAACAAACTCTTTCACAATTTGATCAAGGGGCAAAAAAAATCAGAAACGAAGGAAACATAACTATAAAAATGTATTATACAAAAAACATATTGAATAAAAAATAACAAGAAGAAACATACATATATACCGGCCATCGAATGTATAAAAGTGAATTAGAACCATCAGACTAGAATGTTCGAACTCAGATAAATTTTTTCCTTCTCTCCTTCATCTCGCAAAAGTCATGAATTGTTTGAGATATATCGATACACAATACCGATAAATATAAATGCGTATGTAAAAATTATCAATCAGGCGGTGTGTTATCATAATAATAATAAAATAAATTAATTGATTCAAGTACAAATGCATTTATTTGTATAAGATCTGTTAAATAAAAATGCGGAATTCTAAAATGCATTCACATACAAAATATCGCTGCTTTTAGTGTTTTTTAGTTTCGTACACTCATGTTGAAGGAAAAAAATTTGAGTGCCTTGGATTTTGATTATTACTAATTCTTCATTCCAAGGCAACACAGCTCTAGTGTGTGAGGAAAATTCTAGACAATGATATACGGATCAGAATAAGGTACATGTTATTCTTACTGTTTTTCGAAATTCACAACCTGGCAGGGATTTTTATTTATGAGTAGATATGCATCTTCGATCGTTTTCGTTCTGCCAGTATTACTCTTGTATTGGATTAATTGCATTTTTATCTGGTTATTTGTGTACACGTGTGATATATTTGGTTGACCAGGCTCATAAAGCCGCCCCTGAGTTTGGTCGTGTTTTCGCTTTTACTTTCAATCGGGTTTTCGATTTCGAAGGAAAAGCATACTAGATTTTATGACGACACTGATAGAATTTGCCGCCCCGGCAGACTGCCCGGATTGCCGGCCCTGCAAGTAGACCACTAATGTAACCGTCCCAGCTATTTTAAATCTTGAAAAAGGCTTATTATACGCCGAAACATATGTCGATTAAAAACAATAAAATGTGAATACCTCAAGTTTCACTGTGCTCTAAACCCAAGAAATTTGTACCTATATATATATATATATATATATATATATATATTTTTTTTTTATCACCATTCTGGGTAGGTACATGATTATGCCGGATCACGAGGATCAAAGCATTTCTCAGCTGCTGATGAGGAATCTTCTGACTATTCTTGTAGTCCAGAGGATATATATATATATATATATATAATTATACCCGAAATTCAATGAACCCAAATTCAAAAATGACAACGCTGGATACAATGTCTTCAAGAGATATTTTTTTTCCTAGTTAGTTAGGTCTTATAAGAAGATATATCTGAATATTTGCAGATTCATTTGATCAGTGTAATGCATTTTTATCAATGCATTTCAGAAAGAAAACACCATAATTTTTTTAAACAATAATTACGATTCAAGCCGTATCTAGTGTGAAATTGATTGTTTTAACTTAATTATGCTCTTCCTGCTTCTCAGTGAATGTCAAGGATTTTGATTCACGTGACCCTCATTTATCATTTATGATATTCAAAGAAATCTGATGTGTAGATACATTAATAAATGAAACTAATCAAATGCTTATCTAACAATTATGTTTCTATTTTGTCATGTTCATTAGGATATGTTATAATTCAATATATTTTTCTTGATAGGTTCGATCGAACCATAAAATACACTTATGATATTCTGAAGTGGTTTGGATGAGCCCTTGTGCTCGTGAAGTTGTTCCCTATAGAAGATTAACTTTTTGCATAATATTATCAATCCAGTTTTTTCCGGAAAATGAGTGATATGATGCATTATTAACTACTTGTAATAGTGTGACAGACACAATGTTGATAAGGCAACTATTATAAATTATCTAATCAGGCCAATAACTGGTTGAAATAATACATTGTTCGAAAATGCTAATCAACAATATTAGCTTCCAATAATGATTATTCAACTTATTATTGTAATATGGCCTGCTGAAGAAAGATTTGATGAAAAGTTTCATGTTAAGAAGGCTGGATCTTTCGAAGAAATTAAACGATACATGAAATAACATTAATCAAAGAAAAAGGAATTTGAATAAATGATACCGTCATGCTGCATTAATCAATTTATAATATATGAACCTTGTATCCAAGGAAGAATTTATCAAAGTCAATGATAAGCAAGCATATCGATTCTTAGTTTAAAAGACTGCTAAAGGCTTAATATATGGCATACCTACCCGATACCGATCACGGCTTCTTTGATGTCGATTGATTTCATTTGCAAAACGAGATGCTCAGATGTTCAAAATGCATTATTTCTTGCTCCAGTCAATTTTCTATTCCATAAATATTTTAGGTCATCTCTAAACTCAATGTACAGAAAAGTATCGTTCAGGAAACTGTTATCCCGGTATCGCAGAACAGTATATTTACCATAAGGTTCTTTTATTCACCTCTTCACGAAGAGCATTAAAAAACATAGGAAGATTGTATGAATTAATAAAAAACAAAAGTTTTTATGATGGTGCTTGTGAATGAAATTCACAGTTATTTGTAAATCCGTGCATTCATTTTATCTCTGTGGTCCAAATGTGAGTCATTTCCAACAATTGGCCTGCAGAGTCTTGACTTCCATTTGAGGATCAAACAAGACACAATCGTACAATGGTACTTTTTTGGGATAGTCGCATCAGAAAAGTCAGGCTTGAGATGGTTCGGGCAACGGATCCTCACAGAGCTCCTAATGGCTCCAATAGCCACATGTCGTACAATTTCAGAATTGATAGAGGGGAGACCACCTGAGAAAGTCGATTATACTAGGCAAGATATTATAATAAAAGAAGTAACAGAAGCATGAAAGTAAGGAAATCTACATGACCGGATAATATAGCTGAAGATAGCTGACTGGCTTAGATGAGAATATATCACCTTAAAGAAAAACCAAGGACTAAAAAGTGTGAGCTTGATGAGTCTCGTTTCAAAGCTCCTCATCAAAGTCATGCATCAGAGACTGTACAGACTCTACAAAGCATGTGAAGTACCGATATCGCACCTATACACTCAGTAATACGGTGGGTGCAAGAGGTCAAGAGGATCCATTCACAGCATATGAGTCAGTATATAAGTATTGTTTCAGAGATGCAGGAACATGAGCTGTGATATATATGCATCTTTTATTAACTACCGGAATGCTTTGATGCGGTAAAAGTAAAACATGATACAACAGAGGTTGTGAGGCCTAAATGCAAGACTATTCCATGTCAAAAAAGACCATTTCTTTTGAATATTTTCAAAAATGAACACTTAAATTGAGACCAAATTTCATATGATATAGGTTTGTAATAATACAGTATATTATAAATCATATAATGTCGAAAAAAATTTATTACAGAGTAAATCTGGTAAAAATTGGAAAAAAATTCGAAAAAATACGAGTTCTGTACAATGAACCTTTTGAATAGTTCCGAATTCAGGCGACGACATATTCACAGAAGCCGGAATGACTGTGAATAAAGGAAGATTAACCAGACCATATGATCAATTTCGCTGATAGCTAAGAAATATTGCAACAACTCGTGGAGAATAGCATATATGTACAGTAGGCGCTCGCGATAATCCGGCACCCGAATTTTTCCCATCATGCCGGATTATCGAATTTGTACAGGAAAAAAAGCTAACTTCATGTGGTTTTCACCACTATCCATTTTTCGCTAAATTTGTCCGCCATTTTGTGAAGGGACCCTTGTGAAACAAGAGAAATTCAAATACGTGACATCAATGTCAATGTAAGGTCCGGACTGCCGAGCGGGAGAAATTACTCGAACCGCTCGTTAGTCCAGCTTTCAGCTCTGTGTATAAAATGCCGGATTATAGAGCGGGTTACCTGAGTCCCAAAGTGCCGGACTACCGAGCGTGCCGGATTGGCGAGCGCCGGATTATCGAGCGCCTACTGTATTACAGCTAACGCTATGCATGTAAACTCACTCTGAACAAATACGTAGCAGACAGAATTGAAGAGGTCAGGTCTACTTTTAATAAAATGAGAAATAGGTTTGTAACCGATTAGATAACATTACATAACAAGATAAGACTTCTACGATTCTACGCTGTTATGAGTTCTCTGTGGTATTTTATAGGGTGTGGTAGCCTAGACGCTTACTGAGGCCACAACAAAGAAAGGATAACACTAAAAATAGCGTGGACAGACCACATAAATAACGAATACTGAAGTTATTAGTAGAATCTGAAGATGAGAATATAAAATAAAGATATTCCGTCTAGTTATTTTATTACATAACTTACATAATGGGAAAAAAACTATCTAAAAGTTTAGTAGAAAGGGAAAATAAATAGGTAACTAATATCAAAAATGATTAATAAATAGAAAGCGTGTAGATTTTTTCGTAATGTGGTTACATAGACATCTATTAGGTATTTCCCAAAGCAATCTGTTGTTTAATAAACTGTTTTTAAATTGAAATCAAAGATATATTTTTCAAATAACTTGACTAATGGTGTTCCGTGAAAAATTTTACATTCACTTGAGAGCAGAAAAACTGACGCAGATGTTACCGGTATCGTTACTATCAAAACAAGAAGGTTATGAAATTATTGAATATTCTCAATTTAATCTATTGCGGAGAATCTTATGGAATATTTGAGTGAAAAATATCCAGAAGTTTGAATATTCTATTGATAAAGCTTGAAATGATATGATTGAACTTGAATTAAATATGGAGCAGCCGATAACTCTTATCTATGACAATGAAGAACAACGTTCTCTCTACAATAGTTATAATACAGTCAAATTAGGGGAGGCAGGCCTGTTTTGCCTCCTATGTGAGCTGCCGCCATTGATGTTAACTATTCATATGCTTTATCATATAAGTAGGATATCAATCATGTCGAATAGAAATAATCAGTAGTAATCTCAATCATATAATAATCGAAATACAAAAGAGGCCTTTTTATTATTTGCCTACATACAACTATGTAAGGAACGATGATAATATGAAAACACATACAATGAGTTATTACTCTCATCAAACAATATACTTATGAGGAAATTATCAACATTCCTATTGTTCGCCGCTATTTTTAATGCAAAGATAAAAACCAAGTTCATTTGCGGTTCTGCTCATTAAACGTCTCTGCCTCCACGTTTCTGATAATTTCATTCTTTACAGTCTGATAATCGGCGTGTCCCCTGGATAAAGGTGTCAGTGTCGAACGTAGTGGAAGGAAAAAATATGGCAGCCGTTATACCAGCCGTCACAAAAATATCTCCTAGGATTATAAGGATCCTTGGTTGCAACCCTGGCACAATGACTTTGCAAGGCACCAACACTTACATTGTTGGAACGGGAAAAAGGTACCTACTTAAACTGATAGATACTGAACAAAAGCAGCTGTTCTTTTTTATTCCAAACAACAATTCTTATTTAGAATAAGATTGAGTTAGGAAGAACCCTGCTTGTATGAGTAAGAGAGTAGAAACGATCCATCGAATTGTCGGTTATGTTGTTGCACCGGACATCAAGTGTCAATATGTTACCTATAACGAGCTAGATTGCATTTTCATTGCATACCTACATAAATCAAAAATATTAATATTTCGCTGGGCAACATGAAAATTAGTTCATATTTGAACATAATCTGTCCTGACAGTTCATCATTCACAATTTTATTTTCCATATCAACGCAAAATGTTTGATGAATTTTTATCCAAACCACTTGCTAGCCAAGGTAGTGAGATTCGCTGGCCTGTAAACTGTAAAGTAGGAAGTTTCTATTGATGCGCTTCTCGACTGTTCTTTCCTGTATCTCGAAAAATTTGAATTAATTTTGTTTGACTGATTTATTCCAAAATGCTGTAACTAAACACCCAAAAAAGTTTCAAAAATGAAGAACATCAATTTCCTTTCTCCCTTATTCAGTTTACAATAAATAATATATAATGAAGAAAACACATTTGCTAAAAAAATTATAGTGAATATGTACTTTATTGAAGATATACAAAATTTCCAGGCGTATTCTCATTGATACTGGCGATGCAGATGTTCCACAATACCTAAACCATTTGAGAAGTGTTCTTAAACATGAAAAGATCGATTTGGCCCACATTTTGATAACTCATTGGCATCATGATCACATTGGTGGACTGAACGATGTATTGACAATCAAGGATAAAACTGGTATATAAAATTTTAATTTTTAATTCTACTTTACATACCATATCAGTAAAAGTGAAGAATATGGTCAATACTGGTATTCTCGACCAATTTTCACGGACATTTAAAAATACCTTTGAAATAAGGTGGATTTCACAAAAGTTTTATTGCTCGTTAAGAACTGTCAAATTGATTAGAGCCAGATTTATTAGTTGAATGATTCGATTTGGTTTGAATTTACGATAGTTTTTTTGATTGTACAATAACAGTTTTGTGGAACCCACCTTAAATAAACAGTTTATAGTTCCTTTATTATGTCCAATTCATATAGGTTCTTAATATAACCTAACCTAACCTTCGAACATGTTCCACCAAAAACAAAAAACCAAGCAAGCTTGTTCAAATCAGGTACTAAATTATCAAATCAATGCTTTAAGGAAATGTCCATCTTCTATTCCAAAAGGAATATAAGTCTCACCAATTCAAGAATCTTCCAATTAATGCTCCAAGATGAAATGTATTTGTATCCTAAATGTAGTGGTCCATTCACAATATATCTACTATAATGGTGATGGCTATAAAAGGTATTCTATGGCTCTTTGCTATGGCTATTAGACGTTTTTATTTGAATTTTGGACGACAAATCGTACCTATCCAGCTCCTTTAAAATTTTTATCAGCGACCATATTCCTCACTTTTTTCATGTTGAAAATTACTTAGTCACTAATCTTACGCTTTCCACGTTTTTCAGCTAATTCTCAAGTATGGAAATATCCCACCTCTGAGGAAAGAGATTTGAACCTTAAGGTAGATGTCGAAAAGTTGGTAGATGATCAGGAATTTTGTGTAGAAGGTGCTACCTTGCGAGTAGTACACACGCCTGGTCATACAACAGATCATGTTGTTCTCCACCTTTTAGAAGATAACGCTATTTTCAGTGGTGATTGTATATTAGGAGAGGGAACTACAGTTTTTGATGATTTATATGATTTTATGAACTCATTGAAGAAAATATTAGAATTCAAACCTGCAACTATTTATCCTGGACATGGAAATATAATATATGTAAGTTGTAGTAAAAGTATAGTAAAATTATTGCACCATACATAGCGGGGTAGTTACTCCGCTTAGAAGGAGGTTATTTAACTTTCAAAAGACAATTTCTAAGAATCCATAGATTACAAATGAAAAAAAAGTACAAAAAAAGAAAGCTGACTTCATAAGCTTTTATATGAGCTTTCACACAACCTATCTTCCTAATTCAAAATTTAAGTGTGGAAGCCGCCTCATTTAGGGGGAGGCTTTTTAATATAGAATATTTAACTCAGTTTTTAAAAATTCCTGTCTGTTCGACTGTGGTTTGTCATATTTTGAAGCATGAAATTTGCTGCAGTAACCCGCCAATAAAATATCCAGATCATTCTGGAAATACGAGTGGCCTTGCATGGCTGAACAGGCTAGGCTAGAATGATTCAACTCCAATGACATAATATCTAGTCATGAAGCCTTCATTTAAATCAAATATTAGTATTCACAATTTTATCTTTTTTCAGAACCCAATACCAGCAATTGAGTACTACATTTCCCACAGAATAGAAAGAGAAACACAGATCATGGAAACTCTCAATAACAATAGGCAGAAAGCATTCTCTGAGGAAGAATTGGTCAAAATTATCTATATTGATACCCCAATAAAACTCCACAAGGCTGCTGAACACAACTTAAATCTCCACTTGCATAAGCTTTTGAAAGAAAATAAAGTTTTAATCCAAGACAACAAGTGGAGACTGAATGATATACTGTTTGATTGAGAGTACCATTTTCTTGTGATTGATGTAAGGCTGCTGAGTAAGTTTAAGTATTCTAATTTATGTTGTAAGATTATTGATTTAAGGTTCTAATGTTATGAATATACAAATGCGGTAATTTTGTAAGATTTTTTTTTATTAAACATTTTGAATAAAGAATTTGACCTATGTGTCTGTTTTCCTTATTGAATCTCAAGAGTGCTCTATCACAGCCTTCTAAAGATTTCTATAGATGGCTGTGGCTCCATCAACAAGACCAATATTAATCGATTTCAAGCGAATAACCGGTAAATACCGCAGTTATTGTTGGTTTTGCTCTTGGTTATAGCCCTTACTCAAATGAATGACATGTCTGAATGACCAAAAGCGTTTGAATGCAGTTGGTAATTACCAATGATAACCGGTTATTCGCTTGAAATCGATTAATGTAACAAATAGGTAAATATTGAAGAATTACTGCTTCAAATCTAGCTTTTCATTAAAACATCCAACATATTGTTTTATTTGATACTTGTTGATTATAAAAATTGAGATATTGTATAATTGTTATAAAAAGAGGCTGAAAAAACAGTATCGTGGTTAGCTGCGATGAATGAAGGATTCAGTAAACAACACAGCCGTTAATTTATTAAATTTTTCAAAACAAAAACTAGCTTCAATATGTGTATACACGTTATTTGTAGGACTGTCTAAATACTGTATCACTCTTCATTCCAATTATTCTATTCAACTTGAATTATTCTGATATGCCGCATAAACACTGGGTATCTACAATGTTCCTAAATGCAGGAGGTGAATGCTCATATGAAATTATGATGAGTCTTTCCCATAATAAAATTTCCTCAGCCCACCCCTTTTCTCAAAAGGTGGTGACTAAAATTCATTTTTTTCTCTCTAAAATTCCGGTTATTTTAGAAACATGAAATTCTGTAATACTCACAAAGATTTGACATGTACTTCTTATGGTACCATATATATGAATACGATTTACCTAAGGAATGATATCACCAAAAGGGGTGGGCTTGGGAAAACCCTTCTTAATTTCATCCAAGCATTCATCTCCTGAATTTTGTAGCATTATTAATTTAGGAACAGCTGTATATGTCAATTTGATGAAGAAATATCTGATAAAAAGCTGCTATGATTGAAACAATTTATTCTTGTTTATAGGAATTATTTAACCAAGCATGAATTTATACAGTTGAATAACTCTACCACTGGTTGAGGCTCTCGCAGCCATCGTTCAATGTAACCTGTTGAAGGATGTGGACAAGTACTATATCTACAGATGATTTTATGATAAGGAATAAATAATTTATTATCACAGTCATCTTTTTATCCTTTTACTTGGAGGTGGCATCATTTCCCTATCATTCTCATAATGATGAACATCTGCTATATACTTTAAAAGTTCTTCTTTTGTGAGAGGATTTCGAATACTTTGACAAACAGCTGAAATAAACAGATTTGTTATTATTTGGATAGTATTGGGTTTGGGAAAAATGTTTTAAATAAATTGTGGAATAAGATCCTATTTCCTGCATTTGAAAAGATGCCCAACATCCAAATAGGACCAAATGATTCATAATACACTTGATTTTGTGATAAAGGCATACAAAAATGGAAAGTGTAGAAAGGACCCAATATATTTCTGAAACACCCAACTAGCCTGATAAATCAATATTCTCTGACTGAAGATAGACACAACATACAATTTTTGAACAATTTTTATGTGAAAATAGCAGTAAAACTATTATTCACGGCTGAATACAAAATCAACAGAGATTTATATGGACGAGAATATCATAACTAGCAAAGAGAGGAAGAGAATTTTTTTTGTGAAAAATTATTCTTCAAGGATGTTGGGCAGGAAAATTATGAAGGATTTTGCTTTTTTCTAATGTATATAAACTATTTAATAGATAAAAGATTTTTTTAACTAGGCATAATTCCTGTGAGGATATAATTGTTCTTTATATTTCAATTTGCCAGTTGTGAACACCAAATAGGAAACCAATTTTCTTGGTGAAATATGCCAAGAGTAATTTAACGCATAAGGAAAGAAAACCCTTCTAAACATTAAATCAAGTGCGAAAAAGTTAACTTTGTGATTCACATCAATTGGCGTAGTATTGTGGCAAAGTAAAGTTTAAGATAGAAATGCATTACATTCTCTATGTTTATCACAAAGAAACTACTTACACAAAGCAGTATCGAAGCTGTTTGGGAAAGATTTATCAGTTCTTTCTCTCATGAATACCCATTGCTTGTTCTCATATTTACATTCAATAATTTTACCATCGAGATCTTTCAAATCCTTGTCATACTTCATAGAATCAAAAGGTTCATTTAATTGTCCTACAAAAAGCTGAATTTTTCTGCACGGTACACAACTGAAAAATTAAAAAACCAGAAAATGATAAAATTAAACTATGACAGAATCCTCTTACCCTTCTTTTTGTTCTCTAACAATCTTCATCTTGAAATCTACAGAATTTAATTCAGTCGGTTTCCATTTCAAGACACTATCACATCGTCCAGCAACATAAGGCTACAGAAAAATTCCAATAAAATTAATTTCTTTATTTTGTCGCAATAGTAAAAAAAAAATTGAAGTAAATGTGAAAAACTTTCAGGAATCAAAATATAATTAATTGATAATTACATCTTCTGCAGGTTGGAAAATAAGGCCATCGGGTTCATGGGAGAGAGTAGCAGCGAATTTTGGCCCCAGCAAATTTTCAGCCTGGGATATTCCCCAAAATTCTTTCTTCCGAACACTAAAAGGTTCTTTAGCTCGATTTATTATACCTCTTTCCATTGCACTTATTCTTGGATTGATTATCTCTTTTTCTATACAGAGCAGCCTTACTGACCGAAAAGAGGTCTTTCCAACCTCTTGCCCCATAAATTGTACAATATCATAAACAAGGTACCTTGGTATGCTTTCTCCATTAACTTTGTCGATAACCATTTCCTAGAAGATTATATAAAATATACATTCATATAAAGGGATTCAAAGTCAGGTTAAGAAAGAAGACAACAGAGTGAGTTTTAAGTATGGATTCCTGATTATCTCGGAAATGGATGGAACGATTTTTAAAGATTTTGTTGTGTACATTTTTTGCCTTTTGAAATCCTTCAGAGATACCTACCAAATATTTTCTAGTTAATTCTCCTATAACTGAAAGCCAACTTTCTGAATAATAGCTACATTTACATTATCTTTGCTGAAACAATACATTTAGATGTTGCTTGCATACCAAAATCTCTAAAAACCATGCAATCCTTTTCCCAGATGATTGGTCCGCTCCATATACAGTAGACTTCCTCTTGTCTGGTCTTGGATGATCTGGCCGTCAGATAGTCCGGCCGGTTAGAGAGCGCTTAGAGTCACACTCAGCAATTGTTTGGTTTTCTTCTTTGACATGAATTTATTTCGCAAAATCTACTTGATTTTGGACAGTTTGTTCTGTTTTTTTCTGGTTTATGATATTCAAATGTTTTTATTCAATGAAATAAATGAACTTTGATTAGTTGTGAACGAGATATTCTTGATAATGGAATATTTGTTGGTACATTATTTGGGCTATTTCCATTATCTATACTGTTGGAATTTACCGACGTTTCGGCAAGCATTCGCCTGCTGGATAGTATGGAGCACAAAAGTCCAAACGGAACAAGTTTGGCAAAGACCGGTCCTTCTCAGGACCAACACTACCCTGATGACGGCAGGCGAATGCTTGCCGAAACGTCGGTAAATTCCAACAGTATAGATAATGGAAATAGCCCAAATAATGTACCAACTTTGATTAGGCCTAAGGCTAAAATACATTCGTATTGTTTTAGACGCGTTAACAGTTCTATCGGATGGTCCGGTTATTTACTAGTCCGGCTGAGGGTCTGATCTCTAGTGACTGGACTAGAGGGAGTCTATTGTATATATATAAAGCTCACTCTGTATATTTCTAGGTACATGAACTGCAGTGGTTGCACCAAAAATGAAATAGAACAAGTTGAGGGTTGCTTGAATTCAATGTTGCGGTTACAAAACCATATTCTGTTCCACTCAACTCAATGATTAATAATAAGGTAGTTATCTATGGGTGTGAAACATGGCGATTTGATTAATTCATAGGATATCTTTTGACACTAGAAATAGACAGGCAGAGAACTGCTACAATCCATACTAGGAAATTATACTTGGATATACCAATCTTTTGATATTATCCATTCATTTGATTGCCTCAGACATTAATTTATTTTATATAGATGGTTAAAGATATGTCTGATATAATAGATTGTGTCCTTTTCATCAGGAACAATAAAAGTTTATGTGTGAAGTGCAAAAACAGAATAACACAAGAAATGAAGATTTCATCCATCGCATGCATGAGAACTTCAAATTCAAAAAACACACTTCATCAAATACAGGTCTCTGTAATGAATATAATTCTTCAAAAATATTATTTGAATGTGGTCATTTAATGCAATTAAAGGAATAATATAACCGAAATACTTTATATGATGGTAATATAGTTGAAACCTATGGTTTTGAATTATATTATAAACAATAGTTGTTCAGAAAGATGTTTTGGCTTTTAAAGAAGGGTGATTGGAGTGAGGTGATTCCTTTTATTCCTGTAAAACAGATCTTGTTGTTCTCCTCATGTTCAGGTTGTTTGGATAAGAGTAGTGAGAAAGAAGCAATTGAAGGGGAAGTTCAATATTTGCAACTATAACCAATAATTTGACAAACTTAACTTTACGTCTGCAAAAAACTAATGAAATTGACTTACACCATCAAGCAAGGTATCTCGTAAGTGTTCTCTTAAATTCTTGCGGAACAGGAATGTTAAATTGGATACTTTGAAAACATTGTTGTCTCTATCAAAAAAATATACTTCATTCTGTCCATCAATCAGCATTAAGTACCTCATACCATCCGCTTTCCAGGACACCATGTATGGCTTTTGCTTCAATAATTTATAGTTTTTTGTATCCATTGTTACTGGCTGACAGCCAGGAAATCCCTTCTTTTTCCATTCACACATTCTTTGCACTTTTTTTTGAAGATCTAACATTTTAGAGTGTTCCTTAAAGAGAGTAACTCCAGGAACACCTTCCATAAACTGTGGTTCCTGTTTCTTTTTGGAATTCAACCTTGAAATCAAATAAATATAATGTTGAAACCATTATACTGATTTTCAAACAAAAGGTCATATATATATATATAAGTTTTCATTATATTAATTTTACGTATCCATTTTATCTTATGTGAATGTGATACAAGAAAAAGTCTCACCCTGCTGATGAAGTAGATGCCATATTAGTAGAGTTTGCTTCATTTATGTTATCGTCTTCTGATTCCCAATCAGGTCTTTCTGGGGGTGGAGGAGCGTCTTCAATATTATCATATCTTCTATACAATTCCTCTATATAGTCAGCTTTGTATATGCCAGGTGTCCTGAAAAATTAATAACTTTGAATAAATGTCATCAATGAGAACTTAATTTCATTAATATCAAATTAAACTAATTGCAATTCTCATATGAATCTTCTAAAACTTGAATATTTATGGCACATTGCTCGATGTTTCCATTTGTTTCCTTGCTATATAATTTTAATTTCTATCTTTGGAAAAGCTCAAAATATTTGGGAAAAACGTCAGAAGTGGGATGAACCTTCTGACGAGGTCATGTTTGTTCGGAGTTAGCAATATTTATATAAAGGAAAGAGCTTTGAATACAATCGTGTTTTTTTATTTTTTCAGATCAAAAATCTGACAAGAGAAACTAGGAATGAAATTTCTGGAAGAACATCTTCGAAATTATAGAATATGCTTTAACCATTTTACTCCAGAGTCATACATATAGATACAAATCATAGACTACTCATAGATGCAGATCCAAGTTCTAATGAAGTTCTGCAATAAACTACTTCCTTTGACTTCTGCAATGCCAGAAAAATGCGAAGTAAGCAGATTTATTATATCTGAAAGTAGTGATGATGTGCTAGTCCACTCAGAGAGCCCAAATGTCATTGCATCAAGTTTGTTCAAAATGTTTACTATGAATAATTGATTCAGTTAACATTCTTTCTGTTAGTATATCAAAATTGAAGTTCACTTTGTTTTTATTTGCAGAGATATTTTTTCATAACGTACAGTTGGATCAGACACCAAAACAAGATTGCATAATTTTCAGAAACATAGAAACTTTATCCATTAGTAACACTTCCTTGCCGAGATTGTGTCCAACCTTCATTGAATGGAGATGGAAATGGTACCTTGAGAAGAAGAAGAAGTAACACTTCACCCAGGAAGAAGAAATCGGTAATGATTATTCAGCAAAAAGAATGACCACTTACCCAAGCTCAAGAAACAGTGTAGGTGTAGGGAAAAGTCTAGGACTTTGAGGAGTGTTTTCGAGTTGTCTGATACCCCAGAGGTTCAAAGTTTGTAAGAAAACATGTGCAAAACAATCTGGAATTTCATGATGTCGCAATTGAGATGTTCCAAAGTAAAGGGCAGAAGATGGACCTTAGACGACAAAATTATGTCGCCATAATTATTAAAGAACGGCTTAAGATGCTGTTGAATCCTGGCATAAATAGAAATATTTTTGAACGCATATATGAAAATATCAAACAGGATATTGATCGATGTTGCGTGTTGGTCTTTGATGAAATGGACATAAAAGAAAACCTATATTATGATGAGGGTTAGAGAAAAATTATTGGCTTTGAGGATTTTGGTAAAGAAAAAACTGGAAAAAAGCACTGCCAGGAAAGTTATAGTTTTTATGGTGGTGGGACTAAACCGTAAAAAATGTATTAGTTGTTGTTTTATATGTAAGTTGATTGAGTTTTAATGAAAATTACAATAAATCAATCATTTATACGTCGTATTTTCGTTTTTTTTTCACGCAACCATATTAATAGCGAAAATTTTTGCCTACAGCAATAATCCACATGGCGAAAATTTCAGCTTTTAGTTTATGGTTACGCAAAATCGCTCCAATACATAAAAACAGTAATAAAACAGAAATGAATAATTCGAAATTCCCGCGCTAAACGCTCAAAAAGCGGCCCTAGCGCCATCTCCGCATAGGTTCTATGCAGTGAGACAAGGATGCAAAACCTTGGATGAAATTTAAACCGATTTCAAGCGAATAACCAGTAATGACCGCGGTTATCTACGGTCCTGCCTGCGGTTATCTACGGTTATAGTCTTCAGGGATATTCCTTGTAAAATGATTATAACCTACAATGACCGAAGTCGCTTGAATGCAGTTGGTCCTAGTTGGCAATAACCAATGAGGACCAGGTTATTCGCTTGAAATCGGTTTTAGTGGGGAGTTGTGCGTCTCATTTGCTGTCTCTGTTTAAACATTGATTTGTGACAATCTTTCTTACAACAAATTTGACAATTAGGCTATAACTCAACAATCGCTTGAAGTGGTTGCGCATATCATAGAATTGAACGAAGAATTCAAATATGTTTAAATATACAGGGTGTTACATTTGAAATAACGAAGTTTACAATCGTTTCCGCTGGAACCGGGAATAGATTCTGCTTGAAAATATTTTATAATTCAAGTTAATGTACAGGGTATCCCAAATTGCTTGATTTCGACTGTTTTACGTACTTCTGGACTAGATAGGTAAAAACTTCGTAAGGTGTCCTGGGCTCGATTTTTGTGAAAACACCATTAGTGAAAACCGTTTCACGATATCTTCATTTTTTTTTAATTTCGATTTCGAAAATGTGCCATAACTTTTTCATTTACGAAAATATCTGAAAATGATTAAAACTTTCTAGAAGCGCTTTTTTCCCGGAAATAAGAAACTATATTCAATTTTTTTTCTCGTGAAAAAAAAACACTTTTTTATATTAAATACGAACGCATTTTTTTTTCATTTTATTTCATAAAAAAAAATTAGAAATAAAAAAAATTTAAAATAATGTCTGATTCCCAGTGAAGAAGTGCTTGTTGAAAGTTTTTATCTTTTTCAGATATTTTCGAAAATGAAAAAATTATGGCAATCTTCTGAATCAAAAAAATTTCAAAATGTTGTTATATCTTCAAAACAAATGAAGATATCGTGAAACGGTTTTCAATACTGGTGTTTTCACGGAAATCGAGCCCAGGACTCCTTCCAACGTTTTTACCTATCGAGTCTAGAAGTACCAGAAACAGCCAAAATCAAGCAATTTGGGATACCCTGTACTCTAAAACAAAAATACAAAATCTTGAATTTGTATTACAAACTCTTCCTTGAATAGTTCTAATGAAACACTTAAAAAAAATCACACTGTATATTTGATAAATTATTGGTTTGAATAAATTTTTGGCGTTTGTATGAATAAGAATTTTAAAATTTTGAATAAAAAATGCGAGATTAGGTTGTCATACGTTTGTAAACAGGTAATGGTAGTTTATTAGCAAAGCTTGTTGAAGGGTTTCTTAAATTCAGCTATCTGAAATTTGAATCTTGATTATTCAAGATCCAATTGAACTGTTTAGGCACATATGTAGTTGTGAATGAGAGTTTGGGCCGAAATTTCTGAGTATCTCATTGTTAGAAGATTCAAAGTTTGTACTTTCAGGAGATTTTCTCGGTGAATTGAGATTCCTGATTATGCATCTCCTGAAACTATAACTCCTGAAGATGCCAGACTCTTGAACTGGCGAAACATCGTGAATAAATCTACGACGACAGCCCAAATGCTCTGAAAAACAAGTGACAACGATGGCCGCAAAAGCTCCAACCAATTCATTTTTCAGTTGAGGTTTACAATAAATAAATAATTGTGAAACCAAGTATATATTCTTATAATATTCAACAAACAAATGAAAACTATAATGGTTAACCAGAGTTATCTCAAATTAAACAAATGGAACCATCTAATCCTTTTTGGATGATGATTTCAGTGAAATTCAGTTCCCAAAGTGAATTACTTTCAATGCTCCGGAGAGAATCTTTGAAAGACGATTTGGCCGATGCTAGTTGGAAGCCTATTTTTCAGTGACATTTGACACCAACAAAACTAAAAATATTCTCAATGCAATTTATCGTTCTCAAAATTTGGCAATAAAATAGCTCCATAGTCCTTTCTATATGAGTCGATTATGAACTCTCAAGATGGGCAGGATCCTTGTCAGGACATTGGAGATTTTGATATTTTACTGATTGCAGTGAAGAAATATAGATCAATCAAGCTGACTAGGTACACTTTTTCAAAACGAAAAATAATGAAAACACAAATAAATGTATACTATTATGTATAATGAAGATTTTACTAAGAATCAGAGGTGAGGGGCATCTCTGAAATATCGAAGGAGCCACATACTTGCTGAGTTTGCTTTAGGAGTAAATTCTAAACTGCTGAAAAGTTTCCTTTCATGTCAACTTTTGGACTACCGACAAAATGAGGAATGTTCACATTTTTCAATTTCTCCATATTCCTATTCTCAGTAGATAATGAAAATATTGTGTCTAAAAATTATTTGAATACTTCAAATAGCGCCCGAGATATCGAGTTATAAACATGAGTTCGATGGATCTGTGTGACGTCACTTTACATCCAACGACTTGCGAGGTTCAGTACGTAGCCGGGTCCAATATACGGGCCTTTCGTCTCACGGAGTGCGATTTGCGAATGTAGTATGACGTCACATCGCCGCGAGGAATTGAATATTCACGGGGTCGTAAAATCCGAACTACTAGGTCTTTTCGACTGAAACAAAAACTAGTGATTTCATATACATATAGGTTATACTGTGACAAAGTTTCGATCGATTTTGCATACCTGTGAACATTCCTCATTGCCCTATTTTGAATACTTACCTAGCTTTAGCAAACATGTCTAATGCAAGTTCTACACTGCAGTCACATTTCAGTACCAAATATGACACTATTAAAAAACCAGTTCTATTGAAACCATGTGTACAATGAATGCCAATTATTTCCAATGGTTTTTTCGATATGAAATCATGAACTATGTTTACAAAAGCTTTAGTTTGCTCTGGAGATGGGCATTCACCATGACCTCGACATTGAAGTTTCAGATATTTACAGTCTTGTGTTTCTATCTCTTTTTTATCGTAAAATCTCTTCGTATTAGTCAGATCTATCCAGAGACCAAGTTTAAGCTAAAAAAGAAGTGCATTCATAATATAATTTTAAGTTATCAATGTTTTTGTAAGATTTTACCTTTTTTCTCCGACATAAATCAAATACCATATTAGGTGGAAATCTAAATTTAGGGGGTACAACATCATCGAACTTTGAAGATAATGGTGTTTTGAATGCCATGAACTTCTGTATTATTAACTGATCGGCTTTTCTAGGGCAATGAAGCCACCGATCTGGTACGGGACCAGGATCACCTCCGTACTTACTCATTTTTCTAAATGCTCTAAGTACGATGTGATTTATACATAAAATTACCAGATATATTTCTCACATTTGTGCAATAATCACTGATATAGTCTCAATTATATATTATTCAACGTTTTCAATGCAGAAACACTAACTAGAACTAGAACTAGAGTAACTAGATTTATTTTCCTAACATTGCCAGTCAACAACTGTCGAACTGTTACTGTCAACCACAGGACACAAATAATACTGTCAAACTGTCAACTGTCATCGGAAATCGGAACTTAACCTTGCCAAAATAACCTAATTTTTTGTTTGTGAAAGCAAATAGAATAGTATATTCTTCTTCTTCACTCCTTTACAATGTGCTTAGTTGATCACCATCGACACATCAAACAAATGACAGACCCTCCCAACTTAGGAGGGAACAGGGTTTTTTCTTTCGCCAGCACTAGAACTTCTGGATTGGTATCTGGAATAGAAATAATTTCATTTGATAATAATTTTTGAACTTGTTTTTGTAAATACTTGCCTTTTCCAAATACTTACTTTGACACTGAATTTGAATTTGTAACAGATGAATAATGAACTCACCACCATTAATGTATACAAGGGCGTCGCTAGAAATTTTTTTTGGAGGGGTAAAAAAATTTAGGATATAGTATATTGTAACGATATGCTCCTATGTGATGATTGTATGACTTATTTTTCGGAAGAAAATATTTTCCTGGGGGGGGGGTAATTACCCCCATTATCACCCCCCCCCCGTAGCGACTCCAGTGAATGTATATAAACTTTTTTTTACCACAGACGAGTGCTTGGCACTTTCTCTCTTGTATTGATATTGTTTGATAAACATAATTATTTTTTAATGAACCTTGAATATTTTGGAGGTGTACTTCATTTTTCTTGTGAATAAATGATTTCATTGAGTATATCCTTGACTATCACGTGTGTAAAATTTGAAATTAAACTTATCTTGAAAATTAAAAATTAATAAACTACCTTAAGAAACTGAATACTAGAAATTCCCCCGTAAAACAAACTTTCAAAATTCGAATATGTAAATAAACGATATCTGCGCAAGACGAGTAATTGTTACCTACCTATTTTCTTGGTTGCAAAGTTGTACACCCAAACAGGGGTAAAATTTACCCGATGTCGATTCCGAACGACTTGGGTGCACACCGGACAACGTTCGACGTTGAAAATGGAGCGATACACGAATGAAAAACGTATTCTCATTGTGAAATTGTTTTACCAAAATGGTGAAAGTTTTGCGGTTACAGTTCAAAAACAGTCAACTTTAAAGAGATTGAGGTGGACTTTCGAGCCGGGCGTCTATAGCGACAGTGACGCCGCGATAGTGCGACAGTAGAAGTACAATGAAATTGCATAGAGTAGCCATCGAGCAAAGCGTAACTGACGCCGCGACAGTGACAAACGTCGACAATGCCGAGCTTGAACTTCTATTGTCGTGTTTTCGTAGTTGAAAGACGCCGCGTCACTATCGCTTGGCTCGAAAGTCAACCTTTATGGAAAAATTTGCTGAAACTGGGTCTGTCACTGATGTAAAGACAACAAAGCGCCTTCGACCGGGTCGATCGACCGAAAATATCGCAGCAGTACGTATCAAACTCCATCCACCTCAATTCGACACCGAGCTCAGCAAATTGGTGTTTCCAAATCAACTATGCAGCGAATTCTGACGAAAGATTTGCATCTTCATGTTCAATTGACTCAGGAACTGAAGCCAGCTGACCATGCACAGCGAAAGGAGTTCGTCAATTGAGTATTGGAGAGACAACGTGCTATTGAACACCATTGGACTTTTTTCTTCGGGGTTTTTTTGAAGTCGATGGTTTATGCGCATGGGCGCCCGCAGGGGAGGCCAGGGGGGCCGTGGCCCCCCTGAGATTTTGATCTGCTCCTTATTTTCGAGCAAAACCGAATACTGATTTCGCCTGCGGCTCATCAAATCATTATTTGGCCCCCCTGAGAAAAAATTCTGCGGGCGCCCATGTTTATGCGAATACGCCGACGACGACTCAAGCCCTAAAAGAGGAAATTGGACGCTGCATAAATGAAATACCGCAGCATTTATGCAAAACGGTCAATGAAAATTTCATTAAAATATCGCGTATGTGCCAGCAAAGCTACGGCGGCCATCTGTGATGTATTGTTCCATACATAACCTCATCCTATCTACTTCACGATATAATGAAGAATTCGCGATTTGTTTTTTTATATCTGCGTTTTATTTAAAATTTGAATCTTGCATTCTTGTTGGGACACCTTTACAAAACTAAACAAAAAAACACACCACAAGTTTTTTTTTACAACTTTATTTTAGAAGCTAATAGAAACTTCAACAATATTCTTTGGAAAATATAACATCAAATATGTTAAGTGTGAAAGTAGTAACAGACTTGATCTTGACGAGATCATCATACAATTTTGAGCAGTTAACCATATTGCCTCTACATGAGAAAAATATATGTAGTATATCACCCTTATCTCCACAAGCACAAAGATCTGTCTCCTATACATGAATCCCGTTCAAGTGAACAGGAAAACAACAATGTTGAGCTCTTAATCTATTAATTGTAACTATGTTATCTCTAGGCAGATCAACACTCATACACCAAGGTTTCACACCCAGTCGGAGCAAAAGTTCGATTCCCCATTTTATCCAACCAGCAGTTCTTCCATCTTTCCCAGACAATTCGTTTAAACTAGGCCAGAAATCGGCTACGTCCGTCCTAACAATCGCTGATCTTTCAGAACCCTGTCTAGCTTAGTGATCGGCTTGGTCATTTCCATGAATGTTTGTGTGAGTAGGAACCCATAAAAGTTTTACGGAAAAATCATTTTCTAACAAATACAAAAGGTTAGCCCTGATAGCAATCGCAATATGATCATTTTTAGCTGAATTTTTTCAGACATTTCTTCAAACTTTTATTTTTAATTACCCATGTTGCCTCCAAGATCGCAACCAACTCAGCCGAACAGTACTTAGGTAGCATCAGTGATATACTAACTCCATTAGAACTATAAACACCTATACCTACCTGTCTTCGTAGCACTCTTTGAGGTATCTGAAAGATTATTTCATAATCTTTGTATCTTTCTAGACATGAGGAGGTAAAAGCCGCTGAATTATCTTTCGCTGTCTTAGACAAATTCAGGGTGTGGTATTCAAATGACGTATTCGTATGAACAGCCAAGTCATGCGAGAAACAGGGAAGGAAGTGTGAGGAATAGAAATAGAAACTATTCAAAATCCTTAGACATTCTATTATAGGAGGAGGACTTCCAAGGTTAGTCCAGTATTTCAACGAAGTTATATTAGTAAGCACAGGGTCGATGAGTACTCTGTGTAGCTTAGAAAGAAATTTTGCTGCCAGAAAGAGTCTGCGATATTTGAGTGGCAGTTCATTAGTCTCCATCAATATTATATGAATCGGGGTTGATTTCATATATCCCATAGTTATACGTAGGGCAGCATATTGGGTCCGATCAAGTTTCTCCATAAGGGTTTTTGAACATTTTCCATAAAATAGGCTCCCATAATCCAGGAATAGTCGAACAGTTGATCTGTAGAGAAGGAGTTGAGTAGCTGGGTCACAACCCCACCAAGTTCTGCACAAAGTTTTCATTATCTTTATACCCTGCATAGATTTGGCGCACATGTTGGGACCAATCGAGGTTTTGATTTATCGTAACACCCAAATATCGCACCGATTCAGCCCACGGGATATCCGTATTATATTATTTTAACCGAGGGATATTCATTGGTTCCTTCGATCTACGACAACAAAAAGCCGAAGATTTTTCTGGAGACATCCGGAGATGTTTAGAGGAGGCCCAGTTTTCTATCAAACTCAATGCTCTCGTCATCTTATCGAATGCTTCTTCGAAGGAAGATCCTGTGGCTATCAGAGTTGTATCATCTTCATATTTCAAAGTTAGCACACAAGGTATATCAACATATCTCTGTACATCTCTGACAAAAATATTAAATAGAATTGGATTTTTTGGGATCCTTGCGTTAAGCCAATATGTGCTATTTCCGGTCCTATAAGTTCCCTAGTGAATGGATCGATAAGGTAAACATTTCTTTGTACTGTCAGAGATCTCAATAGTTCTATAATATTTTGAGGGACATTAATTTCCAGAAGGCTTTGTTCAAGGAGATCAAACTGAACGGAATCATAGGCTTGCCTGATGTCCAAGAATACCACAATAGCAAACTCATTTCTAGACAGTGCAGTGTATAACTTTGTTATTAACAGTGAAAGGGCATCATTCACTGATCTCCCTTTACGAAAGCCGAAAAGCCGAACTGAAGTTCCCGGTCATCAACTGATTGCTGATACAATCTTTCCAACCTGGTGGATATGTGGGATTCAAACAGCTTCAAGATGCAGCACGACGTCAAAAGATAGGCCGGTAACTCAACGGGTCATCCGAACACTTATTGGCCCCATCCACAATCAGTTTAACTGAAGTTACTCGAAAGGCCCACGATCGGGATCGCCCACACATTGATCAGTTAATCTTAAGATCTCGGACTGCAGTTGGCGCAGCGCAGACTGCAGGTCTGTGGGCACTCTACAGGCGAGGATCGGAGGAGAGATCGCCGACCGGCTTAGATCTGTCGGACGGTGATCTCAGGTGCCCTCCGCCACACACTGAATTTGTGGTTTATCCGGACCTTTAACGAAGTTCAAATTGAGTTCTGTGAACGGTATGTTCGTATGTTGTTTTTAACAAGAGAGGCAATAACTCCCCCTCGAGTATCTCAGTCTTGTCTCATAATATGGAAGCCATGAATCTCAAAGTTCCAGTCCTTATTAAGCCAGATTTCTGTTAATAGAATCACACTGGGACGGTGCTCACCAGTAGAGCACGCAGATTGTCTACATTGGGGATAATTGATCTTGCATTCCACTGTAGTATATTAAAGGGTATAGAGTTTGAGAAGTACATGAGATCTGGTAACTTTTTGACAAGTTGAGAAATGCCGGAAATGCGGCCTCGTATTGTCAACATTTTACACGAAAATGTTTTTCGTTGGATTTCACTTCTTTTTGTACTTTGCTTTTGGCAAAATCATTATATTTTGTTCATTTTTTCTTCAATAATAATTAAATAAAATATTATTATTCCAAGATCTACTTCGAGTGAAACTAATTCACAATCCATGTTCAAAATCAGTAACGTAAGAAGTGGAGAAATATAAAAATTAAGTATCCCTACCTAGTTTCAAACTACGATCACGATGTACGTATTTGTAATTTGCCTCACAACAGGTATATACACATTAACACATTAGAAATTATGGTTGTGGTTGTGGTTATATTTAGAAACCATATCTCAACCTGATACGATTATAACAACAATGTAGGTAATTGAAAAAAGATCAAATTGTATTTTGATATAAATACATATGAGTGTCTTATCTTATCCCCTAATTCAAAATGTGGGGGTGATTTTTACTGGAAATTCTTAAATATTTTTAATAATAAGAAGGCGTCCCTATATTTCAATTTTCAGACCTGTATCATCAACATTTTCGGATGTATTGTACGTTTGATGAGTCCACTATTGACATCATATCCTGAGAATTTTGTTCATCTGATATATTCCAAACTCTAGTTATGAAGGTTCAAAAATACGACGAAACACTTTGAGAAAAGGTAGGTAGTGCCCCGGAGCGGCGCTTCGCTTGGCTCGTCTTACCAGGGGCATTACCGTGCCCCCGCAGATTCATCTACCAAGCTTGATTATGTTGCTTGTGGTACGGTCCGCAGCCAGGGGGGCAAGTTAGATCCGGTGATGAAATGAAATGCAAACTCTGCAGAGTTGTATGGAAATTAATAATCTTAGGAAACAAAGTACAGTGTCTTATCATCCGTATATGAAATTTAAGTCTGGAAATACCCAGATGATCCAAACAAGAAGCATTTTCGATGAAGCAGTTATTTATGATTGATGTAACAGATATGTCGTTATGATAAGAAGCAAATATAAATATTTTCAGTAATCTTTTTAATGTCAAGTGCCTGCTGCGGAGTAACCAAAGTTGTGTTGGTGTTGTCCGGGTTGATTTGATAAGGTGAAAGTTTGAATTTTTTTCAAATTCCTGTCTAGTTCCTGAAAGCATGTAATTTCTAATGCGATGATTTCACTCTTAGGCAGCAAATGAGTAGATTGTAATGTATCTTTTTTCATTTCTCAGATCATGAAGTTCAAAACAGAGCTTATGCTTATAAGTTTCCTACACTTAAATTCCATATTTTGTGCTCCTTCTCCATCACCGGAAAGTTGGGTGACAGTATCTTCACAGTCTCAATCCACAAATAATGGAGTAGGACGAAGTTACATTTTGTAAATGATTCGAGTAACTGGGATTTGTTTCAGTATGTTTCGAAGTTGCCGAAAATTTATTCCATGAAAGTTACCACCAATGTGACAAATCGATTCGCCACTTCTCTTGTCATAAGTAAAGTGAAAAATATAGATGGCAATCCCCAAGAAGCTACGTTTTCCTTTGTCTTGCCAGATACAGCATATATCTCAGGTTTCATCATGGAAGTAGATGGAAAAAAATATGAAGCCTACATTCAGGAGAAGGAAAAGGCTAAGAAGACATACAACGAGGTGCAATAAACCAATAATATTTAATATTGTTCCGTTTTTTACTATACTTTGAGAATATTCATCTCAATAACAATCTCTATCAAGAAGGAATATTCTAATTGAAAATTCTAAGGAAACTGAGTTTATGTTTCACATGTATTCAGGATTTTCATTAATCTGGTATCTAGTTTCTCTAGATACGATGATATGGATTTTTTCGATTCAGAATTATTTTCGTATTTCTTCTTGATAGCCTAGACTCATTATTACTCTCGTTAAGATGCAATTTTGGTTTAGGATTTTTATAAAAACTACTCTAGTATGTTGAGCTACAGTTTTCGTTTTCGAACAAATTCTGGAGGTCATGCATCCTTTCATTTTCGCCTATGTTAGGTAGGCATCAGTAATTCGAATAACTAGAAATATTTCGAGAAGAGCGAGTGTATAGGAAAATTTGAATTTTGTTTCGAATAATTAGACGGTAGTTTTTCAACCAGGATTTTTCAACTCTGTTGAAATTCTTCAAATGCCTATTTTGACTGAATACTTGAGAACGTTAATTTTCCAAGAATTTTATTTCGTAAAATGAAAAACACCCTCAAAAGTTTATAAGTGGAATGGGAAGTTGTATGAATCAAGAAGGACATAATAATCGTTGAAGAAGAATATTTATTTTTATTGACTTATCTGCCTTAATTGATCGATTAAAATATTGAGATTTTTTGAATGTGTCAATACTTATTCTGAATGTTTCAAACTTTTTCCCATAACTTAATGATTCGATAAATAATTCAGTATTGATCCTCAAGTTTTCTATATATCTCGATATAATATTCTTAAGTTGTTACCATATATACTCAATTTCATATCAGAAGGAACAATTGATCTCCAATCATTGAAACCGAACTTGTCTTTACTCAGGCGATTTATACTTGATTGGAATGAAGAGAAATGAATCTTCAAATTATGAACCTATGAAGCCCTGTTTTGATATAGTGTGAGTCAATCGTCAGTTGTATCTCTTGAATACTAATGAAGTGGTTTCTCTTGACACATAAAAATCTTTAGGAGGTGTTGACAATTTTTGAAATAATTCTGTTTATTCCAGGCTGTTTCAGGTGGATATGCAGCTGGTCACGTAGCAGTCAATGCAAGAGACTCTAATAAATTCACAGTGTCTGTGAATATATTGCCTGAAAGTAAAGCTATATTTTATCTCAAATATGAAGAGTTGCTATCAAGGCAAAAAGGGTTGTATGATATTATAATTAATTTGCATCCAGGTCAACCTGTCGAAGATATTGAAGTCCAGGTGAGTGATATGAAATTTGTTAAATTTTGATATATATAATCGGATTCGTGATTTTGATTGTCTTCCTCGCCTCGGGATAACCACTATTGGAAAATACTATGACACCTCAATAACGTCGTCAAAATTACAAGTCATTTGTAATTCATATAGGGTGTGAATAGATTTTTCGGTTTTGAATTTTTATCAACAGAATCAGAAATCTTAAACACATATATTTTGAAAATACACAAGTGGTACAGGGTACAAGTACCATTTTTTTCAACCTATTTTAGTAATAACAGTATGACAGAGTTGAAACAATCAACGCCTTCTATATATTATTCGATAACTTTTCAGATATTCATGCAACTTCGAAATAGAAAATGATTTCTTGAACGAAATAAAAGCTTCAAAAATTTTCCTCCTTTCAATTCATACTATAATCTTTTCGAGCACCTTCATTTCAGATTGCAAAAAAGAAATTATGGCTGAAGATTTGAACTTTAAATCGCTTATTGGCCAATTACTGTTGCCTCATCTGGTGGCTCTTTGGCTGCACAATCCCTTTCGGTGCTGATCGATGCAGGTCTTTCTCAGCTTGTGAACAGACTCACCATATTTGTGCCTGGCCCAGTCTTCGTACACACTAGACTTTTTGCTTAATTAATGGGGTCCACCTTCATGACCCTATCTGTAGGTCGGACCATGCAGTATCACTGCTAACATCTAATTCACATGTTACCGGAGGCAGGAAAAGGAAATAAATAAGCTCCGTAAACCTAAGTTCGCTATTGATAGCATGGGATCAGGTGCTTCACTATGGCATCGATGTAGACTCTGCCTGGGATTCATTTGTGTCATAATCAGGCAGGTCAATACAGCGAGAACATCTCCTGAGAGTATAACTCCTGAAGATGCCAGACACTCGAACTGGCGAAACGTCGAGAATGGATCCACGACGACGGCAGACATGCTAGAAAAACAGAAAGTGGTCGAAAAAAATAGAATAGAATATAATAAAATAGAATAGAACAGAATTTTTTTGCTTCTTCAATTGATTATATTACATTTAAGTACTCAAAATCTAATAATTTGCACCTAACTCCCTGAGGGGTTGTATTGTGCATCATTTGGACTACTTCATAAATACTCTGCATACATTTAGTGTGTTCAACAATAGAAATTCTTAAGATCTTTCTATTACAGCAGAGGGCGTCCATCTCACTCGATATAGTGGAAACTGTTTTTTTTTTATCTATAATGAACTGTTTCAGCTTTTTACAAAATAATTTGTAGATTTTGATGTTTTTCAAGTCTTGAGGAATACAGTTAAATATTTTTGGTCCAGTGGTGCAGATAAATCGTTTGTTTGATGCACAAGCATTTCCAATGCGTTGTCTTAGTCCTTCCGCGCTATTCACGACATTATTTTCCAACAACTTCGCGGAATTCAGTATATTGACCTTTTCTTTTGTGGCCTTGATGTGGGGAAAGAGTTCATTGCCGACCGCTGACATCGGCCAGTTCTTGAAGGTGTCAGCATGTGTTGGACACTGATTCTATCCAGGTAACTCATTTCTACCGCTGGGGACACCAAATACTATGGGGTTCTTCAGCATGAGCATGTCATTCAGCTTCTTGCTCACTCCTCTCCCTGGATAACTGGATGTAGGTTCAGAGCTTGCTTGTCGCCATTAGAAGTAATCTAGAATACAGGATTCGTTGTAAGGGGAGACTGTTTACTGGTTGACTTCCCGGATTCGTATGTCCTCACGTCTGTGGTTACGGAACTCAAGATCGTGGGTAGATTCTCAGGGAGGGGAAGTTTAGGGACAGCCTATGAGAGTTCGGTACCGGAAGAGTACTAATATTATTCATTAGGTCATCCCATCGAAAGCTTCAAAATTTCCAATAAAAACCTAGTAGCGTGGATGGAGGCAAAGTCAGTCACAGTCAGTGGCGGCTTTTGGGGGTGGCGAACGGGGCAATCGCCGGGGCCTCGCTCTTGGTGGGGCCTCGCGCGCAACAACCCGAGCAAATTTTGATATGATTTAGATCATTTGAACATAAGGGTGAATTCGAAAAAAGTTAGTTAACTAATACATTCATTCAAAACAAAATTGAAGAAACCATTTTGTAGATTTTGAATATTGCGTTTTGTTGGAACGTCCGAATGGGTAATTGTGGCACCAGATGTCCGATAGTCCGATCCACTAGATCAGTAGGTAGAATAAAATGCACACAACACAATTAGGGTGAAAATTATCTAAGTATTTAGGTACAATATTTACTTATCCCAGATGTTGGAACCTCAAAAAATATTTATTGCCCTGTTGACCGTTCTTTGGCGGTCCCTTTGAAATATTCGTTGAATTGATTTCATTGTAGAGAATTACGGAAAGAGGAAAGCGAAATCTGTTTTTTGTTTTTTCAAATCTAGTGATTAGGGATAAGAATATTGGGTTCGGTTTTGTTATATTCTATTTTTTCTGATGGAAAACTTCCATTGTTTTTGGTTCTTCATTTACATTTAGTGGCCATATTCTTATTTTTCGAATAAATTGGAATTTTTCTTGTCATTGAATTGAGAAATTAATTCAATTCGTTAGTTTCTCAAGCAGTTCTTTTCAGTGTGGCTCTTGTAAGTATAAATTTGGATGCCAACTATCCAATGAATTTATCCAATATAAAATACTTGTTTTAGTATATCGGATACTCAAAAGTATCCAAGTTGCACAATACTACCACGAACTGCTCTGAGCATTAGGACTTGATACAACTGGGACTTCACGCCCTCAATCAAACTCATAATTAGTGGCTCCTCTATCGTTCGGAAAATCCCAGGAAAAGTTATATATGGTGGATTTTGCAGAGAAATTTTCGATAGAAATATCGTAAAAAACCACCGTTTCCAATAGAAATATGCAAACAAGATGGTTCCATTTCTCATGAAACTTTCTATTCTGTTCATTTGAATCATAAAAATAAACAGTTTTATTTTTATGGTCTTCTCTTCGAAACCGAAAATTTCTTTTCAAAATACCTAATATACTTTCATCAATTATTTTCACCATCTGTGGGAATTCCGCTACCCGTCTCTTTTTCAACCCCCGCTGTAGATCAAAGTCCAAGACTTGTGGTTCAATTGGTTTGGTTCATTAGAACGGACTGAGCAAACGGCTCATTTTCATAGTGAAGAACCGAAAAAGTGTGAAAAAAACTGTGTGTTACTCAAAAATTATTTCGGACGCTTTGTGCGAAATTCAACAAGATTTACGAAATGAGTTCGCGTGATCGAGATGCCGGTAGAAAATTCGAGTCGGGTAGTTCAAAAAGGAAACGAGCAATCAAAAGAAAGCAGGAACAAGAAAATCTAAGTGGATTTTTATATAAATGTATGAATATGATGATCAAAAAACCTCTACAAATCATTTATTGCCTGTAAGTGATTCTTATCCTGATCCAGCTGAAAACAGTGGAAATTAGTGATAGTGAGCTTTTGAAAAATTGCAGCGACTTGCAAATATCTATGACCGTGGGAGAATCATGTGATATTGATGGACATGAATTGTGCGAAGAACTGAATATGTTCATCCGTGTGTATGAAGGAAACGAAGACATTATCTGGGTGCTGAAATACATAATTGAAAAAAATTTAACTGTCTTGAGAATCATTGCCACCACACCTGTTACAGTTGCGTCTGCTGAAAGGAGTTTTTCTAGACTTGAAATCATAAAAACATATTAAAGGAATTCGATGACGATGACACAAGATCGGCTTACAGCCCTTGCTATTCTATCAATGGAAAATGACGTAGCACATTCGATCTATTATGATACTTTAATTAAAGATTTCAGTGCTAGGAATCATGAACTTTGAATTTATCATTTCGGTATTTGTTAATTTTGTAAATATTCCAGTGTTATATTATATTTATATGTTATATTATATTATTATATTTTAAATAAACCTTAAATTTTATATCTTTATAAAACTTAAGCATTTATTGTCAAATATGACAATAACCTATACCAAACATCACATGCTTTTCACGAAGGAAAAAGGGCCTCGCGAAGACTTCCCGCCCGGGGCCTCGCAATGGCTAAGGCCGCCCCTGGTCACAGTCACTCCTGTTCGTGCTAGCGGTGCTAACTTGCATGTGTTGCTAATAACAGTATTCTTTGCCCCGTGTCCAAGACCTCGAGGGATTGATGGAGCTATATATATATATATACATATATATATATATATATATATATTTGTTGTGAAAAATTGCACATATAATTTTAAATCCAGACACCGATGACAGCAATTCGAAATTTATTTCAAGTTAGTTTATGTCATTATCGTTTTAGAGTGGAATATTTGTCAATTTAAAAAGAAAATATATTAAGACCCAGGGACCCTTTTTAATAGTTTCACTGACCCATTTTTGACGACAGAACAATATCCTTATGAAAAAGAGCTAAAATAATACAATGAATGACAAAAGGTACCTAATAATGATAATAATAATTTATTCGTGCAATAACTACAGATGCGTTCATTCTGCCATATCTTATCGAACAAAATCAAGCGAGAATATTTTATTCTAGCACAGTTTTCTTGGTAATTTTTATTGATTACTTGTTGGCCTTCTGCCAAGGATTAATTTATCATCTCTCAAATTTATGAGAGAAAAAACAGAGTTCTGCCAATCAATATTTTTTCAATGCAGAAATTATTAAAGTATATGGTTTGGGGGAGTTGAAAAGTTATGAAGAACTTTTAAAACGAACGTATATTTCTTCTCTGCAACATTCAACATAACAAAATACGTAACTATATCAACACAATTTTTTTTATATTATTGCCTACTAATACCAAACATGAAACACCATAGAATAATACATATTTCAACACTCCTCCTCAATTTGAAATGTACATGAAATTACTTAAAAGCTTTTTTATGTTTTTAGTCTGTGAAATTTTTAATGTGCTACCATCTCTCTTTATTTTCATACCTAAGAAATGTTCTATTTCGCCAAGATCTTTGGCTTTAAAATCCTCTTGCAGAAATTTCACAGTTTCTTCTATGTCTTCTTGATTCCCAACAAGAAATATATCATCTACGTAAATAAGTATCCAGATTTTTCCATTATAATTTAAACAGTAGTCATATTTTGATATTTCGAAATTATTCTCTTCAGCAAACTCGTTGAAAGTGTCCTCCCAATTTTAGGTGCTTCTTTTAAGCCATACAGTGCTCGGTTCAATTTTAATATAGGTGTCTTGCATTCAGCCCCTTCTGGTTTATAGATATATACTTCACTTGTTAAAATACCATTTAAAAACGCTGTAGGAATGTCTAGTTGTCTTATATTGCAATCATTCTGCAAAGCAATACATAAAAGTAATCTTATTGTGGATATTCCACAATATCAACAGAAAAATTGAGGATTTTACAACTGAATATCCAAAGCATGGTAAATAAACTAAGTATTATCGAAGTCTCCCTTAGTTCGACCAAACCTGATTTCATCAGCATTGTGGAGCATTGGTGTTCTCCCGAAAGAATCCAGTTCATGAACCTGGCTGGTTATCGTCTAGCTGCTGAATATTGCAGACCAATGCCTGAACATGGCGGATGTGTGGTTTTTATCAAGTGCCACTTCGACTTTCACCCTCTAAATATTAGCAAGTTCTCAGTGGAAATGTATTGTGAAGTATGTGGTGTCAAGGTTAAGATGGGTATGATCACTTACTGTGTGCTAAGTGTTTATAGACCTCCATCAGGTGATATTACCATTTTCATAAATGTTCTGGAATATGTTTCGAACTACTGTAGTACAGTCTCAAAAGTTCTATTCTTATGTGGTGATTTCAACATAAATTATCCTCTCCTGAATGATTACAAAAAAAAACTGTTAGACGACTTATTCATTAGCTATAATTTACATGTTTTCTCTTGTGAGCCTACCAGAATATTTACCAATTGGCATGGATTCACTTCAACCAGTAAAGTTGATTATGTTGTGACTAATGGATGCCGAGACAGAGTCAGGTTTTTTGTTAGTGAACCAAATATCAGTGATCACAAGGCTCTCATTCTCGATTACTCCACGGACGTATCTGTGAAGACTACCAACGACAAAACCTTCGTATCTAGGACTGTCTCAGATGATAACTTGAATCATCTCTTTTCGCTTGTCTCGGGCGCTGACTTCGGGGGTATCTATCGTGGTCTGCCTGTTGAGGAGAATTTCGGGACCTTTCTCGACATTTTGGGTTCACTGGTGGATGCTTCTTGTCCTTTGAAGATTCGCACGCTTCGTAATGTTCGTCAGCCGAGATGGATTAATGATAAAGTTATTAGTGCAAGGGATAACTTAAGAGACCTGCACTGGCTTGTTAAAAACTCGAATTCATTAATTGTGCGTGACAAATATAAATGTGCCAAATATCAATATCATCAATTGGTGAATTATATTAGATTAGAATACTACACGAATCTTCTATCAAGATCCGCAAATGTCAATCGAACAGTCTGGAAAATTGCTTACGACCATCTCAATGATCGTGGTACAACTATTTCTCTCAATATGGATGGCGAGTTGATTTATTGCCCGGAGACAGTGGCTGAGGTTTTCGGAAGATATTTCACTGAAGTTAATGAGCAATCCCTGATGAATTACTATGGAACAACTATTTCGACTTCATTATCATTATCAGATCCCAATTTCTTCTTTTTCCCAGTAGTAAAAGATGAGGTCTTAACTGTGATAAAATGTTTGAAAAATAGTGGTGGCGTAGGCCCCGATGCAATCTCTGCTAAGATGCTTAAGACAATAGGTCCTCTCATAGCTGAGCACTTGGCTTTTCTCATCAATGATTCGGTGACTTCAGGCTGTTTTCCTTCGATTTTGAAACTTGCAAAGGTGATATCAGTGCACAAGAAAGGTCCTACTAACGATATTGCGAACTATCGCCCCATTTCTATTTTGAGCCAGGTATCTAAAGTGTTTGAGAAGATTGTTTATCAGCGAATGAGTGATTTTCTCATGAGGTTCTCACTATTATCTAATAGTCAACATGGTTTTCGGGCAGGTAGGTCTACTTCAACCGCTTGTTCTGAATTTATTGAGTTTGTTCATAGCTCTTTAGATGAGTCCTATCACGTCGTGGGTATTTTCTTCGATCTTTCTAGAGCTTTTGACTGTCTACAGCACCAATTCATCGTGGACAAACTTTATCAAATGGGTTTCCGGGGTATATTTCTTGAATGGATACGAAGTTACCTGTCGGATCGTAACTTATAATAATAATAATAATAATAATAGGGTTCTTTATTGTCATGCTTCCACTATAACAATAACAAATTGAAAATAAAACAATTCGAATGCTTCAACAACAATATAGAACAAAGAAAAAAAGAAATCATTGAAGGCTATGCCTTGTACATGATTTCTAAATACAAAAAAAATTTCCATTCATAAGCATCAAATAATCAAATAAGCAACTATCATATCAATTCAAAATAACTTCGTGTTGTTTTTCAAATCGATCAATTCATGACAAAATTCCCGTGGAAGAGCAAGTATCCATCCTTTAACTTTGTTTTTAAAACCCACTATATTTACAAATTCTCTGAAGTTTACCGGAATACTATTGAAACATCTCGGTGCCAAAAAAATAAATGATCGTTGACCTACTGTTTTTTCCATTTTTGGCACCTTCAGTGATCGATGAGAGGTTCTAGTGTCATAATCATGTTCTTTGAATGATTGCTGTTTTTTCTGCATTTGGTAAGTGATCAGTTTGATACAAAATAGCTGCCTGATATCACAGAGCCCTGATTCATAGAAGAGCAGATCCGATGGGTAAGTTACCTTCTTGCCATATATTATTTTCAAAATCCTTTTCTGAATAATTTCCAGCTTTCTTAAATGTACCTTACTAACACCACCCCAAACTAACAAACCGTAAGTTAAAAGTGACTCTACCATTGAAAAATAAATCATTCGATGTTGCGCACTACAAAAGTTTCTGCAAAGTCTGAAAAGTGGCAATAATCCTCTAATTTTTTTCACTAAATATTCTACATGAAAATTCCATCTTAGGTGACAATCTATCTGTATGCCCAAGTATTTAATTACTTTTCTCCTTTCAATATTTACTACATTTTCAATATGTCAATCATAATCACTGTAATTCAAGAAAATATTTCAACAAGATTGGTGTCCCTCAAGGCTCAGTGTTAGGTCCACTTCTATTTTTATTATTCATAAACGATCTACCGAATCACTTAACTGCAATAATCATTATTTTATTCGCAGATGATACTTCTTTAGCTATCCGATCTAGAGATGTAGACGAGCTGAGAATAACCTGCGAGGAGCTTATTCGACGATTCATTTCTTGGTGTAGATTAAACTCTCTTATGATCAACCTAAATAAGACTCAAATTATCAAATTTCAATATCGAAAGATCATTCAATCCTCTCTACTGGTGTTGGACGTTGCGGGTCAGTCCTTCGAAGCGGTTGAGTGTGTTAAGTTCTTGGGACTACATGTTGACATGTTCTTGAGATGGGGCTTCCACGTTGAACATCTTTGTAAAACTTTGAGCAAGTCGTACTATGCCATTCATCGTTTAAAGGGAAAGTTGCCAACAGATGCTCTTTTGAATGTTTACTACTCCTTAGTTTACAGTCATCTCACCTACAATATCATCCTATGGGGTGCATCAACTGAGATTGATAGAGTATTCATAATGCAGAATAGGATTATACGTCTGATATTCAATCTACGACCTAGAGATTCCTGCAGGGAAATCTTCAAAATCTCAAAATTCTTACGCTCCCTTCCATATATATATTAAATTGTCTTTTATATGTGCGTTCAAACTTGCACAATCTCAAGAGGTGTTCAGATTTCCATAGCTACAATACCAGGCATACTAATACTATCAGTGTTCCCAGACACTTCACCTCTAAATTTGAATCTACGCCAACTCTCGCGGGTATCTCTTTCTACAATCACTTACCTGATAGATTCAAGAATATGAATTTGAAGCAGTTCAAGGTTAATACTAAGCAATTGCTATTTTCTCGAAGCCTCTACAGCACCGCTGAATTTTTTTCAAGTAAACTTGATTAATATATTGTTATTGTAAGTGCTTATATGTGTATAATTGTGTACTTTATTGTTATCTTGACATATCCTATGTATCTTTGTGATATCTGAAAGGACGAATAAAATTATTATTATTATTATTATTATTATTATTCTTGCTACTGGTGAGTATAATGGTTGAAATGCATCCTCCTCCTTCATCTGAGATCCTTTTGCTACAATTCTAGCCTTCTTACTTCCATCTTCCTTCGTTCTAAAAACCCATTTTGTTTGAATTGCTCTTTTATTTTCTGGTAAATCTGTTTCTTCCCATGTTTTCAAATTTTCCAGTGAATCTAATTCTTTCTGAACTGCTTTTTGCCATTCTTTGTCCTTTATTGCTCTTTTGTATTCTATAGGATCTTCTTCGCTTGTTGTGAACAATATGCTGTGTAGTTTTCATAATCATCTAAATGTTTAGGCTTAGCGATTTGTCTACCTCTACTAGTAGTTGCAATTCTTGGGATACATTCCCTAGAAGTTTCTGAGCTTGTTTTTCTATGTCATTTTGGTTAGTCTCTTCTGTATCACTTTCGTCCTGTATATCTGTTTCAATCTCATTTATGATTTCTTGTGAAATCGTTTTCTCTTGAACAATCTGCATTATTCTCTGTTGTTCATCATTTTTTGTAATCTGAGTTATTTCCTCGTAATTAAACTGTGCCTCATTAAAGCTGACATCTCTTGAACAGATAATTTTATTATTTTCAAAATCCCACAATCTATATCCTGATACTTTGTTCATGATTGTTCAGTTCATGCGTTCTGACACACCATTTCCTGCGGAGTATATGGCATCGTGTATTTTATCTCAATACCTTTTTGCCTACAAAAATATTCAAAATGATTTGATATGAATTCTCCATCATTGTCAACTCGTATTCGCTGTGTTTTCAATCCATGTTGTGTTTTAATTAACTTTATAAAGTCAATTATATTTAGTTCAGCCTCGTTTTCATTTTTTAATAACTTTACATTCAAAAAATGAGAATAATCATCAATCAGGACTTGAAAGTATAAATAACCTTCTTGAGTATGAATCAACTGACCAATTTTGGCTGTTCGTTTTCCAACTCTATAAAATGATTTTCTAGTGCTTTTACCTTCAATACATGTACTACAAATATCTTTATCTATAGGTAAACCTAATTTACCTAAGCTATACTATTTAAATGTCCTAATCTTTTATGCCAAATATTTTCATCCTGATTGCTACCTACATACAAATTCGATTCATTCCCTTCATTATTTTCTTTTCTGAAATCAACACTTAATAGAAATAAGTCATCAATTGAATTACAGTAAAAATTAGATCCATTCTTACTCAACAAAGCCTGCTTTTTACCTTGCCAGTTATTAATTCCGCATCAAGTAATCTGCTTTTTACGAATTCCAATGTTATGCCACTGGTTTGTGTTTCGATAGCAGCTATTATATTATCATATTTCTCTGGAATGGTAAGTAACAGATAGCATACTTTGTCACTTTCATCCAGCTTCGCCCCTGCACCTTCTAGCTTCCGTAACAAAGTTTCGACATGCATGAAAATGTTCCTGTCACTCATCAGTGCGACAATTTCATCAACGGACTTTTCCTTTCAAAAATATTCTTTAAATTTTTCAACATCTCTTGAGCCGTTGCAGCATCTTTAATATATTCCAAATGCTTATCAGTGATACATTGTACTATAATGCATCTAGCTTTTGTATAATTTTTTGATATTTAGTCTTGTCATCAGCTGACAAGTTGTCAAGTTGTTCCTTTTTCATATCTAAGACACTTTTGACACCTTCTTTTTCCAAAATAATATCCACTCTGAATCTCCAATTACTATAATTGTTGTTGGTGAGTTGTGGAAAAGGTATAACTGATGCCGTGTTGTATGCTTCAGTAATGTTCCACAGAGTGCCGTTAGATTTTTGAAAAGCTGGCTCTCGAATTGTCTTCCCTGGTCGGTAACGATTGTCGCTGGTGTCCCAAATCTAGCAATCCAATTTTTATAAAGAGATCTCGCGACTGTATCTGCATTCATTTTTTCCATTGGTATGACTTCCGTCCATCCACTGAATCGGTCAATACATGTCAAACAGTAGTACTTGTTTCTGGAAGGTGGTAATGGTCCAATAATGTCAATATGTACTATGCTAAAACGGTCGTCTGCTTCCTGAAATTTGCTTAGCTCAGACTTTGTATGTCTTGTGACTTTATTCCTCTGGCAGTCGATACAAGTTTTTGCCCAATTCCGAATATCTTGCTTCATTCCTTTCCAGATGATTTTTGATGAGATTTCCTTCACACTGCTTTTGATTCCAGGGTGTACAAAATTGTGAAAATGCTTGAATATTTCGAATCTTAATGCTTTGGGAATATATGGTCGGATGTTTTCCGTTGATATAACACACCAAATTTGTTTACCTGAGTCGATCTAATATTTTTTGAACTGTAACTTCGAGTTTGAACGTGATTCTTCTAGATCTGGGTCATTTTATTGTTGTTTTTCGATCTCTGCATAATCGATTACTTCGATTTCATCTAACCTTGATAAGGCGTCGGCGATAATATTGTCTTTTCCTTTTACATGTCTTATATCTGTTGAGAATTGAGAAATATATTGTAAATGCCCAAGTTGTCGTGGTGAAGCTTTCTGGTTTTTTGTCTAAAAGCGAAAGTTATTGGTTTGTGGTCAGTGAATATTATAAATGGTCTTGGTTCTAAATAATGCTTGAATTGTTTTATATCCAAATAGATTGCTAAAAGCTCTTTGATATGATAAAAATCTTCAATTCTCGGAATAGGATATCGGTCTGGTAAGGTCTGTGCATTCAATATTCTATAATCACCACATGGTCTTATAGATCCATCTTTTTTCGGAACGATATGTAATGGACTTGCCCAATTTGACTTCGAAGGTCTTATTATATTGTGTTCAAGCATAAATTGGAATTCTTGTTTTGCTTGACGCATTCTGTTAGGATCCAATGGTCTCGCTCTGCTATGAACTGGAATACCTTTGGTATGTATTTCGTGTTTGACATCGTGCAGAATTTGGGTTGGTACTGGACTTGGAGATGTAATATCGGAAAACGCTGTAAGTATGTCAGCGAATTCACCAATATTACTCACTGTTTGAATTATATTTTGTTGGTCTATAGTAGCAATATTACCCATGACGTTCAGTTTTGTCAGTCCATCAATTAATTTTTTACCACGTATGTCGATTAATATATATATATATATATATATATATATATAATATATAATATATATATATAATATATAATATATATTATAATAATATGGAAAAGATTTAACGGACATAACCCTCTGAAACGAAAATGAACCGTAGACAGCTGTTTCGGGCTTTTCATTTTCATTTTCGTTTCAGAGGGTTATGTCCGTTAAATCTTTTCCATGTACTTCACCGATCCCTCATTATTTATCCTTATAATGAAAATGAAAAGCCCGAAACAGCTGTCTACGGTTCATTTTCATTTCAGAGGGTTATGTCCGTTAAATCTTTTCCATATATATATATATATATATATATATATATATATATATATATATTCTTTTGAATAAGAGAGCTAAAATAATACAATAAATGTTGAAACAAAAAGAACCTAAGCTGAGGTAAAAAAAGGAACGGGGTACCACAACATTCTTCGTATGATACTATAGTATCATACGATACTATCATCACCAGTATCATACGATACTATAGAGCCAGGGGAAAAAACCTCAGCCGAAAAAACCTGTCTCCCCGTTAAAAAAATAAAATAAAATTGTTGTATCTGAATATTCTATATAGAAGGACATCACGATCAGCGGGACGGCTCTTCGGATGAAGGATTTCCAAACACAAACTCCAATCTGAAAATAAAAAAAGACAGAACAGCAAGAGAATTCAATTTATACTTCATCAAATTGATCTGAAATTTTCAAACCATTGCAAAAATGAGTTTGATATATTGTGTATGGCTCTAATGCCATCTCGGAATTTATAAATCGAACAATTATTAATTAGATGTTCAACTGTTTCCTCTGATTCACCACATTCACAATTAGGACTATCAACCGAATTCCACTTGAAAAGCATGCTATTGGTACGACCATGACCTGTTATTGAGAAAATCAGCTCCAATTAAAGCTTTACTTGTTTTTGCTATAACAAAAGGCCATTGAAATTGCTTTCTAAGTCCCAAATTTAGTGACAATATTTTTGTTCCAAATGTTGGAATTATTGTACCGTTTGCTGCATGTGATTTGAACTCAGGCTCAACTCGTATTTGCGATTTACTTGCTGGAATTATGGAAACGTTAGAGCCACTATCAACTAGGAATTGCCAACCTGTTTTTTGTCTCTTACAAATAAGCGGAATTGGCGAGATTTTTGAGTGGCAGCAATGCTATACGCTTGCTCTACTGCCGATTGGAGTTTTCCGGCATTTTCCAAGAACATGGTGGTTTACATTTTTAGGCGAAGCACCTTTTTCCGAAACGAAAATGTCCATAACAGTACTTGCCATTCGGGTTATATTTCCTACGTCTTCCGCGTTCAGTGCTAGAGGATCTACCCCTACTACTTTCTCGAGATCGGGAATTTCGTCTTGTCACTTGAATTGCCTCAATTTTCGCTTCTAAATTGGCGAATTTAGCTATTAAATCATCTATTCTGGGATAATTTTGACTATAAATTCCTTTAACTGACGAAATTTCGTTCCTTGGATTTATTTCCAAAATTTTATCTGCCATTACTGCTAATTTATCCAAACATTCGTTGCTCACTATAATAATATTTTTTGTGTCCGGCAGTTTATCCAACCACAGATTTTTGAGAGCTTTGTCGGTTATTTCAGCTCCGGCAAGAGTCTGCATTTTCCTTATTAATTGGCTAGGTTTCATATCTCCTAATTCTACTCCTGTCAATAAAACTTTCAACTGTCGTCGCTGATTTTATAAATATCGATCAGTCGAGCTTTAGCTAAGGAATATTTATCAACAGAATTACCTTAAATGATATCCCAAATGTTCTCCAGAAATTTCGGTTCTATTTGTCCCACTAAATAATTGAATTTGGTTTCCTCTCGTGTAATCCTAGAGATAACATATTTCGAGTTTTTCGATCCAAAACGGTGGAATTCTTATGCTGACCACCGCTTGCTCCAGATCACTTTCCTGGTTTTGCATAATGGCGGTCGCTTCTGTATTGTTTCCGTTCATCACATTCGCAGTTGCACTCACTTTTGAAATTGTTTGTGTCAGGGGTCACCAATGTAGTCCTTATGTGGACTAAATAACTTTATCAACAATTTAGATTTAGTCACTGAAACACATTTTCTCCAATATCATTTATTCTTCTATAAATAGCGGGAGCGTTTTGAATTTTAGAAACCATTCTTGATGGCGCCTGGCGGAATCACGTGTTCCTGTGTTGCCATTTAATGGCAGGAGATTATTCCCTAGATATGGGAAAATGCTCCTACACTTCCTTCAAGCTATTTAGATCTTGTCCACATTATTTTCGGGGTAAGTTTTCTCTTTCTACGTCTCAGTTTGGATGGAGCAAATGGATGAGGCTGAAAAAACTATGAGGTAATTGATGGTAGCGTTCCTTCGTCTAACTGGTAACAAAGAGATTCTTTGACAAAAGACTAGCTAGAGAAGTATGATGGAAACTCTGTTGAACCAGAGGGGGGCGCTTACCAAGCTAAAGTTAAAGCTAGCTGAGCCAAAGATGGGCTGCAGTCTAGATCAACTCAGTTGGAGAATCGTCGGAAACCTGTTGGAGGTCATTTTACAGAGACCGCGAATTACATATGCTGGCTTACTGGTTGACACTTTCAACCCGAGCAGTTATACAGTTGGGGAGTAGACTGTGGATTGCTATTTTGGACATAAAGGATGCTGCAGAGAGAGAGGGAGTTGCTGGTAGGTTCTGACACCATCTGACGTGTTCTGACACCTATGGGTATATACAGGATACGTGAGACGGAGATGGGGCAGTTAGTGACTCAATAGTACCGAATATAATCCTGAAAAGAAGTGAAAATAAATCAATGTGTAGATATAAATTAGAGTAATATACTGTATATCAATTAGTGTAGTAGTAGTGTAGTAATTGTGAAAATAAATTAACTAGACATTCAACACAAATAAAACTGAAAATGATGCAATAATAAATATACCCATATTTTTTACAGGTCACTATTAACGAAACTAGGCCTTTGACATCCATAACGACTCCATCACTAAGAGGTGGTAATGAAATGGTCAAGAACAATGAAATAATAGATCCCCAAGCGGCAATAGAATATATAGGAAAAAATGCAGCGAGAGTTGTATTCAAACCCGATATAATTAAACAGAAAGAATTTGCGAAAGAATTAGGAACAGAGGAAGAAAATGGGTTCGCTGGACAATTCATTGTCCAATATGACGTTGAGAGAGATCCTGAAGGTGGAGAGGTTAGTACAGTTCATTCATTAAATGAAGATATTATATTGTACTCGAGTCGTGTTCTATCACATCTGAAAAATTCTTGATTTGAAAAGAAAGGTATTATTATTGGTCTCCTCAGTTTTTCACAAACTGACTATAGAGTAAATTTGAAACCTGCCTGTCAGAATGACAAAATCGTTCTCGAGATGAGAAATAATGTTTAAAACCATTTTAAAATTATAGTGAGAGCTCCCACCAAAGTAGCATAGCACTGGCGTAGTGGCGTGATGTATGAAACAACATGCGAGATGCATGATACCATAGATTAATACTATAACAAATAGTTATGTTAGTATTAATCTATGCATAATACTTCGATTAGAACCAATGACAAACAATGAATCAGCGCACACTTAAATAGCGCTGTCCTCGGCGCTTTCAGATGCGATATCTTAAAATTTTACGACGTGTTTGCCAGCCAGGAACCTATGTTTCTTATGCCATGTTATGTGCCACGCTTTGGTGGGCGCTCTCACTTATGCTGCAAAACCGAAACGTGGCAAGATTGGTGGATTAAGAAGCTTTTCATCCTCAGAAAACAGACCTTTTCAATACATCACCCATGAACACGATGATTGAAAGACATTGGATAGTGATATTCGTAGTTTCATTGACGATTCTTTCAGCTTCTTTTCGAAGATGGTTATTTCGTTCACTTCTTCTCTCCTAAAGATGCAGAGCCAGAACCAAAACACCTTACTTTCGTTTTGGATACCAGCGGCAGCATGTGGGGCAGAAGAATTGCTCAATTGAAGGAAGCTATGAAGAGTATTATAAATCAACTACATGAGCAGGACTCTTTTAACATCATAGATTTCAATTCTTGGGTCAATGTGTGGAATGTGAGTAGCACAAAGGTGCAATACCAAGGAGATGGAATAGATGCATCTCTACATAAAGTCAAAACATCTAAGAATGTGAGTATTTCTTAAAAATGTGTTGATGTGTGTTCATGAGTCATAAGCGAAATACTGAAAAAATTCTAAAATCTCAAATTTCCTAGGCACTCAAATCTAAACTACAACCTTCAAACAGTTGCAAATTCAGATACCCGTTATTCAGCACAAACAAAAAGGGTTGAAACTATATCCAGCTCTGCAGAAATTTTTAGAGGCTAAACCCAAACCCCATTTAGTAATGAATTTCCTGGGCTACCTTCCTAGTTCCTATACACTCCCAGTGCAATGATTTTTTTTCAGAATTTTTGATGGTAGACTATTGTGTGTGATTTTAGAAGACCTTTAAATTCTATCTTTAAATTAATCAACGTTTTTAAAATATTCGAATCATACTCACAACATGCCTTTCCAATGAAAATTTCATAGTGAATAACCTTAAGGGACCAGCCTCATCTTCTTCGATGGTCTCGAAGGCACGAAAAACTAGGAACAAAACCTATTTTAGAACATTTTTATACCTATTCATGATCAATCTTATTTCAAGGATCAATCTTTACCTGGATCTTTCGAAGTATCTGCACAAAATATAGAGAAAGCTAGACAGCTTGTGGATTCATTCATACCTTCTGGAGCCACGGATATCTATTTAGCATTGAAATCAGCCTTAGAATTACATAAAATGAACAAGGCAACAGATGAGAGGCAGCCTATTATTATGTTTTTAACAGACGGGCAAGCTACAGATGGCGAAACTAATGTTGACGTCATCGTAAAGAAAGTATGATTCTTTTGTTTCACTTTATACATTGTTCATTCAATTCTTTTTTAGGTTGAGGAGGAAAATACTGATGATATTCCAATCATTTCTATTTCTTTTGGAGATGGAGCCGACAGAGAATTCTTGAAAAAACTATCTCTTAGAAATGAAGGCTTTGCCAAACACATTTATGAAGGAGCAGATGCGGCCCTCCAGCTGAAATCTTTCTACGAAATAATTTCTTCTCCTCTTTTCAACAAGATCAACTTCGAATATATCTCAGGGAACGTTTCAAAAATTACAAAAACCTATTTTCCAATCTTATTCAAAGGATCGGAGCTTGTCGTTGCAGGAAAATGTGAGTTGCTATCCTTCTTCACTTAAACTAGGTACTATCTATATGCATAGACGAATGAGTGATTATATCATAATGAATGTACGGCTTTTTTGGAAGTTATAATTGTATTGCCTTTTATCATCTTAGACGGACAAAATTGATTACCAGTGTTTACTCGATCGGCATTTTTTTGAACTGTTGCAGTATTTCACGACGGATACGCTCTTTCCGAAAAATATGCAGTTTTCAGGAAAAATTACCAACAAGCATTTTTTTTGCGGAAATCGTTAGAAAAAAATGTGGCGTGAAAGCGTTCCGGCTTTTCGAAAAAATTTTTTTTAGATTTCATTTATTTCAGGAATGGTAGGATTTTGAAAAAAATTGGAACGATAAAATTTGTTGTGGGCATCATTTTCTGAAACTTTTCTCATTGATTGGACTTGCTGATGCGATAATACCAAATTTCTTGACCGATAAACCACTCATCAGTACATATAGCGGGTTAGTTTATGACCATTGGGTTTTGTATAATGCAATCAAGTCCTTTCTTACTCAAAAACTTTAAATATTTTCTGGCATATCAGCAATAAGGGAAATAATCGATAATAATGAAGTTATAAATAATAAGAAGGAAGTAAAAAATATTATATGAAAATTTAAGAAAGTACTCTTCTAGCATATCATTTGTTGAAAGACATATGAAAAACATTTTAGGTAGTCATATATATATATGACATCTAATAATAAGAATATTTTTTCATAATCTTTCTTTTTACTATTTTATACTGAAAACAAATTTTTAATTATTTCTTTGAGATAATTTGTTTCATATTATAGAGCTCTCACCTACTACTTACTTGATTGAATTGAATAACTTCTTTTCAAATTTTATATTAAAGATTTGCTATTAACCGGTGTTCCACAAAAATTACCGTCATTAGATAACAAGAGATATGAGCAACGGTTTCTCGGCCAAAAAAGTTTTTGATGAATATTGTAGAGGTTTTTTCGAGACGCACAACTTTTTCGTTCACACTGTTGCGATAAAAAAAAATATTGCAGAAAAGACACTTTTCAGGGCATTTTGGCGCCATCTACATTTTGTAGACTTAATGAAGATAGCTGTAAAAAATGATGTCCTTAACAATTTTTGTCGATACAAATTTTTCTAAAAATTTTCCCGAGTCAATGAAATCCAAAAATCTCTCGAGTTTCTTCGAAAAACTTGTACGATTCTACCCGACGCTTTTCATTAAGATTTTTGAATGCTCTTCCGAAGGCGGCTACAGACGACTGGGCAAGCCTCGGCCATCGTCTGCTCATTCCAACGTTGGTGCATCGAGAGCATGCAGAACATATGCAGGTGCAGATGATATAGCGAGCCTAGGCCAGCGTTTTAGCGAAAGTTTTTTGAAACGTTGGTTCCATGGCGATTGTTGGTTCATCCTCGATAATAATAATAATAAAGTAAATTTATTTCCAGAATCATTATCAATAACAGACAATAATGTGAAAACAAGTCAAATAATCATATACTTCATACAAACAATATTCTGATTCAAAAACAAGAATCACATATAGAACCTCGAATTACTCATTCAACAATAAATTATGAATCACAAAAAACCTTAAACTCAGATATTGAATATGGTTCACAAATAATAAGCATTGAGTGTAGATCTTTGCGAAATTTATCATATATAACAATGTTTTTAATCGCTTTTGGAAGATAATTATACAGTTTAATGCCCATATACAATGTGGTACGCTCTGTTAAGGAAACTTTATGAAGAGGATAAAAATACAAGAAGAAGTATGTATGTATGTATGTATGTATTTTCCATGCATTCTAGGGGTTTCACTGAAACCTAGAATGCATGGAAAATACATACATACATACATACATACATACTTCTTCTTGTATTATTTTCATTTTTAAACTTTTTGAAATAGTGATTGTTCTTACAAAGAAATAGATTCGATAGATGAACAAACCTGGAAGAGTTAATATATTATTTCTTCTGAAAATACCTCTACACGTAGCTCTGAATTTCATACAAAACATTGTCCTCAACGCCAGTTTCTGGATGATGAAGACACGATCCACATGTGAGCTACAACCCCAGAAATTTTGCCAAATTATGCCCGATATATGTCATTTCATGACATTTTCTATCTTGTCAGTCTTTTCGACTCAAGTGAACGCTAACGTTGAATAAGCGTGGAGAAAAAAGATATACCTCGCTCCGAAAATATCTTAAAACAGTAAAAACTTCTTGCAGGTAGGTACTTTTTCAATGGGCATACGATACCAAACTCAGTTTCTTATATCTAGTAAAAATGGTGAAAAACACAATTTTCCTTTTTCAAACTTGAATGGTATCTGTTTTTGATCTCATGTTATATAAATAATAATAATTATATGATTTCCAAAAGTATACTGGGTAATAAGAGAAAACGTTTAAGTTTTTTGGGAGCTAATTCTAGACCTCAAAAGGAGTAAATTGTTTCATATGAATATGAGTCAGTAGTAATTGAGCAGTTTTTTAGATATGAGCGATTTTCGATTTTCGAAATATTCACTACTGATGCAACTACATAATACGATAAATTACAAAAGATATTCGATTTATTTATGACTTCTAATCTTTCACACAATATGTTCCATATGACCACTTACCATATCAATGCAAGATGTGGGTGTAAAGTTGTGTATGTATCAAAATTGGTGATACATGAACTACAATAGAAATGGGGATACTGACCTAAGTTGAAATCGCCAAAATTTCAATTATGGCCTATCACTCGTATGTACGAACTCTTTCGAAAAGACTCATTAATAATAAAACATGAATTAATGTCACATGTAGAGCCAAATGGAACAGCCATCCCCTAAGCGGAATGAAAAACCATTAATTTATGAAATTCCATCCAACTGCACAAGAAGCTACAAATTATGAAAATCTGGAATGATGTATATTTGAAAAGCTTTTTTTCACAACATGAGATCAGGAAAAGATACTATTCGTATTTGAGACAAAGAAGTTGTTTGAGTATGTTGTCGTATATTACCAGTGAAAAAGAACCTCTACTAACTTTTTGATGATTTTAGATATTCTCAAAATCTCGCGCGAATTCAAAGAGGTTATGACATTTTTTCGAAATGGACAAAATATTGAAATTTCATTTCATTTTCAAAATGAATGAGAATATCTCGTAAAAGTATTCACTCATGCAATTTTCGGAAAAATTTAAAAACAGCTAAAATCAAGCAATGTCACTTTTTCTCTCGATTTCGACTGTCGTCGTGGATTCATTCTGGATGTTTCGCCAGTTCGAGTGTCTCGCATCTTCAGTTATATTTCAGGAGATGTTCTCCCTGAATTGAGCTGCCTGATTATGAAAATCAGGAAAAATAATTATTCAGGCAGCTCAATTTAGCGAGAACATCGCCTGAAATATAACTCCTGAAGATGCGAGACACTCGAACTGGCGAAACATCCGGAATGAATCCACGACGACAGTCGAAATCGAGAGAAAAAGTGACATTGCTTGATTTTAGCTGTTTTTAAATTTTTCCGAAAACTGCATGAGTGAATACTTTTACGTGATATCCTCATTCAGCGCAGCGTTTTAGCGGACGTTTTTTGAAACGTTGGTTCCGTTGGAACGAACGGACGTTGGCCGAGGCTTGCCCGGACGTCTGTAGTCGCCTTAACGATTTTCGCAAAAAAAACTTGGTCGAAGTTTTTCGTCGTAATCATTGTTGACAATGCAATTCAAGAAATTTATTATTGGTACAAAATTGAAAATCTGTAGATGAAACGCCAGGGATGGATCCAGGTTTTTCTCCAAGCAGTAAATTCAAGATGGAACAGGAACTCTCTCCTCTTGTCCGTTGCTTTTTTGGATCTACCTCTAGAGAATTCAAACCAAAACCAGGAAAGCCGATGGGAAGCTTAGAGAAACATTGGGCTTATTTGACACTGAAACAGATTCTACAAGCAAGAGATGCAGCCGATAAAAAGGAAGAATTTACCAAGAAGGCCCTGGATTTGGCACTGAAGTATTCATTTGTTACGCCGGTCAGTTCGTTAGTTGTAGTCAAGCCAAATGAAACCAGAACTGAAACAGACCTTCAAGATGCTTCTAAGGGTGAGAGATTTATTTTTATCCATAATTTTCAACAGTGATTATCATTGAGACTTCGAGAAATAGAATAGGTATCTAGGTATGAAGAATTCAGGGTGAAAAAATAGCCTCACCATTGCAAACACTCTCTATAATAAGATTCAGTAATTCTACCAAACGAACTATTGTACTGGAAATTATCGGAAGTAATTGTACAAGTGCATCAAAATTACCGATAATTTTGCATGACATCGTGTTGTCTAAAAACTGCATGAGTTCGTTTTTTTTTTGGAGAAAATGAAAATGACCGAATGAAGATTTTCAAAGATAACACGCTGGAATGCAGAATTATCAGGTCATTTTGATGCACGAGTGTAATTCGGGTGAATATTTCCCGAAACTTTCTATGGATACGAGCAGTGCAATTATTGCAGGGATCTTTCGCTCTCTACAATGCAATTATTGCTGTAATTTTAGATAATTGCATTCTATTTACATGAAGTTTTTGACAGGAGGGAAATATTCGCTGTAATTTTCGATAATTGCATTCTATTAACATGAAGTTTTTGACCGGAGGGAAATATTCGCTGTAAATTTCGATAATTGCATTCTATTTACATGAATTTTTTGACAGGAGGGAAATATTCAACATAATTTCATCAATTTGTTGAAGATACAATTCGAAAATTTCTTAATTTTGAATTTTCTCATTTTGTTATTCTTCAATAAAAAATGGTATGAAAATTAATATCAGAATTTGAGTAATGTAATTCAAATATCGATATGGTGATCATATAAAATCATCTGTGGCATTTGGGAGAAACACGATAACTCCATTTTTAAGGTTTTTCTGTAGGGGCTTTTTTGATATAGTGTTTGATAAATCGCATAGGAAAGATGAATAAACCAAATATCTATCTTTTAATACGTCATAGTATCATATCTTAAATAGCTCCTTTCGAAAAATATTCATTTTGGAGTTATCATGTGTCTTCCAAATGCCACACACACACGCACACATACACAAACACAGCGGTAGCCCAGAGAGTTCTTAAAACATCTTCCATAACTGTGAAATAAAAATAAGTCGCTTGTTTGAAATGATTAAAAATGAAATTGCTGAAAATATGAATCCCCTCCCCACGTAGTCAGAAGAACTATACTCCAAACAGTTCGTAAATGATCCATCATTAAAGTCATGTACTTGGTCCGAAAAATCTAGCAGCAACAAGGTCAAGTGCTTGTCGATCAATAAATGTATTCGGATAAATTCCACTTCTAAATGATTTGTTTGATGTTGAGTTATAATATCCCATATTTATTTTCAGGTTTTGCTGGTAACCTTTACTTGAGGAACTCATGTGAGTTACTACATAAATATACTATTTTTCTGGAAAGTAGGATCTTTGATGCTAATTTAGGATTATTATTGAGACCTAGCGGATTCTCAAGCTGAGATATGATGTATGAACTCATAATGTTGTGGAAAGTGATTCAAAACTGTAAAAAACTCTTTGGATATAATAGCATTTCAGATTTTAATACCGTGAAAGCGATACATCACCCTGGGTAACAAATATATCTGGAGTATAAGTCAAAATTGGTGGTTTTTGGTGATTCAAGTTTCTTCGTTATAATTAACTATTATGAATTTAGTTATATTCTACTTTGTTATATTGCAAATGACTTATTCCCTTTTTACCAGAGGGTGAAATTCATTATTAAAGGACATACATATGAGAAGCAAGGACATCTCTCATTCTGGCCTTTTAATGACTTATACTCCTTTTCCCGAGCACTCTAGATATATTAACTGTTTGGATGGTATTGTTAGCAGTACAGATACTTGAAAGTGGTAAAACATATTTTTGAGGGTTAATATGTCAACTGAATCCGGAGAAAGCTACTTTTTATCGATGACAAGCAGCTCTTTACATCCTCTGGCTTTTCTCTTACAGCCGCCCTGTTCCCAGGTTAGGATTCCATTACTCCGGATATGGAAACTGATTTTATAACCGATAACAGAGGTGAATATTTTGTAAACTGACAGCAGACAAGTTATTGGTCGATAGTTTTCGGGCTTGGTTTCATCCCTTTTTTTGTGCAGCATATTTGTTATACCCATCGTGAAATATCTAGGCATTTTTTCGGGTTTCGAGACTGCCTCCTGCATATACTGAGCCAATCGGCTATGCACACTTTTAAATGCCTTCCACCAATAGTTATGGATTTCATCGATTCCGGGGAAGTCCAGTTCTTAAGTCTTTTCACTGTTTCCGCTATGTCCGCTCCTGTGATAATAACTCTGTGCATTTGTCTTTTGTTTTGGTTATTCACCTTTTCCTCTTCTATCCAGCCTGCTTGCGGATTATGTTGGATATTCTGTGACCATATATTAGTCCAGAATTCAGTCATTTCCTCTTCTGTAGGTGGTTGTTTTCTATTTCCGTCATTATTTTCATTCAGTAGCAGAGTTTCTGATCATTGGTGAAAAGATGGTTTTGCCTATACCTTAGAGTTCTCTTGTGGTACCTCCTAAGCCTACTGCCTGCTGCAATCTTTTGCTTCAAGACTTCAACGTGTTTAGTGAGAGCCTGTTTGTAATATGGATCAGCTGTTTTGATTTTTGCCTTTCTGGCGTATGCTTTTGCTTTTCTTTGGGTTTTTTGCTGGGCGTACTATCAGTCAAGATATTTTCTAGGACTCCAATTTCTTTTCTCAATCCTGTTATCTTGTGCTCCAGTGTATTTTCTCCCATGGTGGTTTACTTTTACTAGCGTATGCTGCTGGAGGCTTTCGCACAGAATGAATACTACTTATCAAAAAGGCGGCGCAATAGACTCTGTGACAGAGATCCTCGAGGCTCTCAGTCTGCTCAAACTCCTTGGCTAGTGCTGTGTTTGTGGCTGCTACCATGTTCTTGGTCTCCTTGTAAAGGTTGAGCTTGTATATTCCTGGTCTCGCATCCATTGATATTCCTCTGTATTTGAATTCAACCTCTTGAAACATTGCCCTAATCTCTGTCATTTCTGGACTATCAACATCGCTCTGGTTTACCTGTTGTTGCGGAGAATTTCTTGCACTGATCGATTTTCGGATAGAAATTGATCTTCTTGAAAAGCTGTTTGGGCTGAAGTTCGATCTCATAGTTGGGATATCAGATTTCTTCGTTTTATATTATTTATTGGTGCTGCCAGGCGTTGTGTTGTGAAATCAAGTGTTGGGTATTCTTCTTTTCACTGTTGTTCCAGTCGGTCTCTGTATCAGGTCTTTTTTTGTCTCACCTTCAGTGACTTGGAAGTGAGCATTCATGAAGAAAATATTCATATCCTGTGTCCAATGCTGCCTTCCCCTTCTACGAGCTACAGCGGGGTCTCCTGCTGAAGCACCCAAGCCCATCCCTAACTCTGTGTTTTTTCCATTTTAATATTTGTGTTGAATGTGCATTTGAAATTAACCTATCCTTCCAGATCGACCTCAAGGTACTTTAGCAACTAGGAGGACAAGTTTTTCAACGAGTAAGTGTACAATTACTAGATTTTTACAAAAACATAAAAAATTCCTTAATGCAGAAATTTGAAGATTTTTTTCTGAACTCTGAAAGAATTTTGATGAAAAAATTAGTTAGAATTTTAGAGTGGGGTCATCAGCGTTACATACTAAAATCGATGTTATTTACTGTAGTAGTCATTTGTGGTCGATGAACTAGATATATGCTAGATTTCCTTTTTGATTATCTATGGTTTTTTGGCATGGAATTAAGGTTCAAATTGAATAATAGTATATTATATTATATTCTAAGGATGAAAAGTGCATATTTTTTTACGATCAATAATTGCAGTTGCGAGGCGGAGCGCAGCGCAGCCGAGCGAATAAAAAATTGCGAGTACTAATAGTCACTTTTAGTCCGTATGACATATACTATTGTTTCTCCAACCAAGTCAATTAGTTTTATTCAAAAATCGTTAATAATTTGGTAATAAATTTGAACATCTCTTATAGTCTAAGAGCCAGCGTTCTCTGACAAGTGTATTGAACATTTCGTTTCATTTGAATGTGCCTGTGTAATCAGGTGAGAAGAGCAGGTAAATCCAAAGTAAAAATTGCCGTAAATTCCAAGTTTGATATTTATATACTCAGTTTTTTCCATTCATGGCCTTAAGAAATTAGATAAGGATTTTCTCAAATAGAAACTATTTTGTACTTACTTATATTATTCACTTTTTAGCACCTCTTTATTACAACCTCAGAGGACCACCTTCAGGTGAGTGGAAATTCAGATTTATATTCTTCAGTAACAGCTTAAATGATATTTCAGTATCGTAATGAGTTCAATACAGTATTAAAAGTAGTGCTGTTATGAACTCATTACAACATTGTTTTCAGTTATATTTTTCGTTTTTTGGTTGTCACTACTGACCTCCGATCCAATCAGTTTTCGAATCAAATCAATTCCAATTCCGCGATCTGTAAAATTTTGTAAGTCACATCAACTGCCAAGATACAATACAAAAGTCAGTAATCTGAATTTTCATTTGCATTTCGAGAGTATTTCACAAAACTTGACTGAAATAGAGAAAACATCGTCTAATACTAGTTGCAGAAAGAAATTCTCGTTTCGCATTCGTGTTGGAATAGGAGCTTGTTTTGCAACTTGTATAAAGGCGGCTACAGACGACTGGGCAAGCTTCGGCCAACGTCCTCTCATTCCAACGTTGGTGTATCGAGAGCATGCAAAACATAGGCAGGTACAGATCAGCACCTCAGAGGTAAAGTGTGTTAAGTTACATTTTTTCAGACACGAACTATCTACAATATCGGATTCACATGAGTAAATTCTAGCTAGTGGAACACGTTTTTGACTCCCTAGGTATATGAAAGTCACCAAATTATAGCAGAAAACCTCCTTCGAAACAATAATCGAACTGAAAAATCTCTGTTTTGTCTAATTTTGATATTGTGACTTAACACACTTTACCTCTGGAGTGCTGAGATGATATAGCGAGCCTAGGCCAGCGTTTTAGGGAACGTTTTTTGAAACGTTGGTTCCATGGAGATAGGTTGGTTCATTCTGGATATATGTCATGTCATTGTCATGACATTTTCTATCTTGTCAGTCTTTTCGACTCAAATGAACGTTGAATAAGCGTGGAAAAAAAGGATATACCTCGCTCCGAAAATATCTTAAAACAGTAAAAACTTCTTGCACGTAGGTACTTTTTCAATGGGCATACGATACCAAACTCAGTTTTTTTATATCTAGTAAAAATGGTGAAAAACACAACTTTCCTTTTTCAAACTTGAATGGTATCTATTTTTGATCTCATGTTATACAAATAATAATAATTATATGATTTCCAAATGTATACCGGGTAATGAGAGAAAATGTTTAAGTATTTTGGGAGCTAATTCTTGACCTCAAAAGGAGTAAATTGTTTCATATGAATGTGAGTCAGTAATTGAGCCATTTTTTAGATATGAGCGATTTTCGATTTCCGAAATATTCACTACTGATGCAACTACATAATACGGTGAATTACAAAAGATATTCGATTTATTAATGACTTCTTATTTTTCACACAATGTGTTCCATATGACCACATACCATATCAATGCAAGATGTGGGGGTACCGTTGTGTATATACGCACAGGGTGATCAAAATTGGTGATACTTCAACTACAACAGAAATGGGGATAATGACCTAAGTTGAAATCGCAGATATTTCAATAATTGCCTATAACTCGTATGTACGAACTCTTTCGAAAAGACTCATTAATAATAGAACATGAATTAATGTCACATGTAGAGCCACATGAAGCAGCCACCCCTAAGCGGAATGAAAAACCATTAATTTATGAAATTCCATCCAACTGCACAAGAAGCTACAAATTATGAAAATCTGGAATGATGTATATTTGAAAAGCTTTTTTTCACAACATGAGATCAGGAAAAGATACTATTCGTATTTGAGACAAAGAAGTTGTTTGAGTATGTTGTCGTATATTACCAGTGAAAAAAAACCTCTACTAACTTTTTGATGCTTTTAGATATTCTCAAAATCTCGCGCGAATTCAAAGAGGTTATGACATTTTTTCGAAATCGACAAAATATTGAAATTTTATTTCATTTTCAAAACGAATGAGGATATCTCGTAAAAGTATTCACTCATGCAATTTTCGGAAAAATTTAGAAACAGCAAAAATCAAGCAATGTCACTTTTTCTCTCGATTTCAACTGTCGTCGTGGATTTATTCTGGACGATTCGCCAGTTCGAGTGTCTCGCATCTTCAGTTATATTTCAGGAAATGTTCTCCCTGAATTGAGCTGCCTGATTATGAAAATCAGGCAAAATAATTAATCAGGCAGCTCGATTCAGTGAGAACATTGCCTGAGATATAACTCCTGAAGATGCGCGACACTCGAACAGGCGAAACGTCGAGAATGAATCCACGACGACGGCCGAAATACTCGAGCTGTATATTAAATGTAGCCAACCAACGAACCAATATACATGAATGTATCATTGTTATTTCACATTCAGATATAATCCTACTGAGTTTACAACCAATTGAGCATTCAACAGACAATATGACTTACAAAACACCAAAAATAACGAAATCCTTAAAAATGATACCTAACACAAGATTCAAAGTAAATATAAAATTCCAAATATGTCCCGCGAGTACTGGCAAATTTCGAAAATTTCCTTTGATGTGTGTCATAAATTCGCCTTCTAGGCGAACCCAGACCAAAGCTAGCCTTGGCTCTGGTTTGCCATATGTTTTGCATACACACGATGCGCCAACGTTTGAACGAGCGGACGTTGGCCGGGACTTGCCATATATAGTCTGTAGCCTCCTGAACCCTGGCCAGCGCCAACGTTCGCTTTGCCTTGCCATATATTTTGCATACACACGATGCGCCAACCTCCGTTCATTCCAACGTTGGTGTATCGAGTGCATGCAAAACATAGGCAGGTACAGATGATATAGCGAGCCTAGGCCTGCGTTTTAGCGAACGTTTTTTGAAACGTTGGTTCATTCTCGATATATGTCATGTCATGACATTTTCTATCTTGTCAGCTTTTCGATTCAAGTGAACGCGAACGTTGAATAAGCGTTCTCTGACAAGTGTATTGAACACTTCGTTTCATTTGAATGTGCCTGTGTAATCAGGTGAGAAGTGCAGGTAAATCCAAAGAAAAAATTGCCATAAATTCCAAGTTTGATATGTATATACTCAGATTTTTCCATTCATGGCCTTTAGAAATTAGATAAGGATTTTCTCAAATAGAAACTATTTTGTACTTACTTATATTATTTACTTTTCAGCACCTCTTTATTACAACCTCAGAGGACCACCTTCAGGTGAGTGGAAATTCAGATTTATATTCTTCAGTAACAGCTTAAATGATAATTCAGTATCGTAATGAGTTCAATACAGTATCAAAAGTAGAGCTGTTATGAACTCATTACAAGATTTGTACCCTGTTCTTTCGAGCATGTAGGCCGTCGTCGTAGATTAGTTCTCGACGTTTCGCCAGTTCGAGTGTCTGGCATCTTCAGGAGTTATATTTAAGGAGATGTTCTCACTGGACTGAACTGCCTTCATTACAAGATTGTTTTCAGTTATATTTTTCGTTTTTTGGTTGTCACTACTGACCTCCGATCCGATCAATTTTCGAATCAAATCAATTCCAATTCCGCGACCCGTAAAATTTCGTAAGTCACACCAACTGCCAAGATACAATACAAAAGTCAGTAATCTGAATTTTCATTTGCATTTCGAGAGTATTTCTCAAAACTTGACTGAAATAGAGAAAATATCGTCTAATACTAGTTGCAGAAGGAAATTCCAACACTCATGCTTTGGGAAATTCGCTCCTTCGTCGCTTGTTTTCGAATTTCGCATTCGTGTTGGAATAGGAGCTTGTTTTGCAACTTGTATAAAGGCGGCTACAGAATAGACGACTCGGCAAGCTTCGGCCAACGTCCGCTCATTCCAACGTTGGTGTATTAGTCCACTGAAATTAGACTTTTGCTTCGGACCAATTCATACAAGAGCAAATGAAGGTTTTTCGGGTAGGGCTCGGTGTCCCAAATGATATTCCAAAAGTCCCCTAGGCGGGAGTGACCGCATAACATTTGGCAACGCTGTAAAGGGCTAAAATCCTGCCAAAATGTGAATTTTCGTGAATATCTCGGCCCCTATCAAACTTACGACAAAAATACATTTTAGAAAAAAGAAAGCTGATAAAATTTCACAGAAAAAAGATCTCGGGTAGTTTTTTTATATAACCAACGGTTTCGTCACAATCTTGTTTTCAATTTGAAGGTGTATGTGATATTCTGGATAATCTACACCACCTTTAAAGAAGACTGCGGGGCTCGTTTTTTTCAAAATGGTATCCCCTAATAGGCCTAATCCACGTCCTCTTTGTTTTTTGAAAAGGTGTTCGAACGCTAATTTTCTTCTCCTTCGTCTTCTCCTTCTATGAATGCATGTATATTTTCTTCGATGACATCCGTGGAGTCAATCTCAGAGTTTTGGATTCCTGCATCGGTCACATTTTATTTTTCTGAAGAATCTTCAAATGGTTCGGCATTCAGGCAGGATTTTCCATGGCAATTGCCACAAACCGGTGAGGAACGAAGGCCGATATTCTCACATTGGTCCACAACCTTTCATACAGTAGCAAAATATCATTTTTAAAAGACAATCAGGCGCAGGAAGTCGGGATGTCTTTTTTGGTTACAACATTGTCTTTTTACATCCATTCCCACTCCTCAGGATTCAAATTGTTACCAAGAATCGAAGAAAATATACATGCATTTATGGAAGGACAAGACGAAGGAGAAGAAAATCAGCTTTCGAACACCTTTCCAAAAAACATGGAGGTCGTAGATTAGGCCTATTAGGAAATACCACTTTAATAAACGCGCTGCACTCATCCTCAAAGGTGGTGTGAAATAGAGTACCTCCATTATCCATAATATCACATACGTTCAAATTGAAGGCAAGATTGTGACGAAATGGTTGGTTATATCAAAAAATAACTAGAAATCGTTTCTCTAGGAAATTTCATCAGCTTTCTTTTTGCTCTGATGTATTTTTGTCGTAAGTTCGATAGGGACCGAGATATTCAAGAAAATTCACATTGGGGCAAGATTTTAGCCCTTTACAGCGTTGCCAAATGTTATTCGGTCACTCCCGCCTAGGGAACTTCTGGGACATCATTTGGGACACCGAGACCTACCCGAAAAACCTTCATTTGCTTTTGTATGAATTGGTCCGAAGTTTGGGCCTATTTCGACCTAAATGCAGTGGACTATATCGAGAGCATGCAAAACATAGGCAGGTGCAGATGATAAAGCGATCCTAGGCCAGCGTTTTAGCGAACGTTTTTTAAAACGTTGGTTCCATGGAGATTGTTGGTTCATTCTCGATATATGTCATTTCATGACATTTTCTATCTTGTCGTTAGTCTTTTCGACTCAAGTGAACGCGAACGTTGAATAAGCGTGGAAAAAAAGATATACCTCGCTCCGAAAATATCTTAAAACAGTAAAAACTTCTTGTAGGTAGGTACTTTTTCAATGGGAAGACGATACCATACTCAGTTTTTTTATATGTAGTAAATATGGTGAAAAACACAACTTTTCTCCTTTCAAACTTGAATGGTATCTGTTTTTGATCTCATGTTATACAAATAATGATAATGAGGAATGTTCACATTTTTCAATTTCTACATATTCCTATTCTCCGTAGAAAATGAAAATATTGTGTCCAAAAATTATTTGAATACGTCAAATAGCGCCCGAGATATCGAGTTATAAACATGAGTTTCCGAGACCAGGCGAGGGATCCGTGTGACGTCACTTTACACTTTTCTGGTTTCTAAGGATGTCTCAATGAGAAAGAAATGGATAAAGTCTATGAAGAGGTGGGACCCGTTCGGAGCGAAAAGCACCGTTTATTACTTTTTCCCGACATGTGCATTTGCGTCTGCATCTGAGCATAGTATTTCTTGCCCAATTTCCCATTATTAAAATATGCACTGAGAGTATTTTCCTTGTAGGGGCTCTTTATCTCCACTACATAATCACTGAAAAGCCCATCTGGCGATGCTCCAATCATAGGCCACTTATTTTTAAGAAAAAGGCCTGATCCCATAATCTTCAAGTTCTTTATTCGTGCTACTTCACCAATAACTTCCTTTTCAATTTTTTTGCCCCTTTTCATTGCAGCAGTTTCTTTGAATGTTGACGCACCAAATATCTCTTCAACAAGAGAGCCATCTTTTGTTTTACATTGAGCTGCTTCGTGGATTCTGGACGCTGTAATTCGTCCGTAGCGCATCTCAAACTACAAACTGGAGTCTGACTGAGCCATCGTAGCTTCTCTTACTTGTAGACATCTTGATTCTGTCATTTCGTTGTTACAAAATGCCACAAAATTTTCAACATCCAAATCCACACATGTTTTTTTAAAACTACTTATTAGGTAATACAGGGAAACCTTTTCCACTTCCTTCTTGGCACATACGTATACTGCGAAAGGGAGCACTGTATTTGAAACTCCCGAAGTTTTGGTACCACCTTGTTAAGAAAGTCATTTCCATTTTGCTCTACTTCATGACTTGGACCGAAATCTGTAGCCTTGATCATTTTCAATGTGGTGCCGACACCGGATAATTTAGATTTTTTCCAGTAACATTTTACTGAAGTAGTCGAAGGTTCTTCGCTTCGACGATGTAACCACATTAAGAATGCAATGGCATGTTTGCATCCACCTTTGCTTGTGGCACAATCTTCGCATGTGATTTGCAAAATTTCTTCTTCATTTTCATTGCATTCCAAACTACAATGATATGGTTTTGTCCGAACGCGGTGTTCAGGTGTGATTCTGCATTTGACTGTGCAAATATCACCCGCTCTTTTTACTTGCACGTAACGAATGGCATCATCACCATAGTTGTCTCTTGCCGATCTGAAATAGCAACAAACGCTAAAATATAATGAAGAATACACATATCGCATATCACGAAAAAATTTACTAAATCTTTCCAACTCGAACATTATTATTCGCAGCTAATTTACTCGGAATATTTTCATTTGAAGGTTCGGTGAATTTGCGCTACCGTTTTGATGTCAAATTAGGTTAGAAAGGTCGTTTGTGAACGAAAATATTGAGTTTGATTGTATTCACACGAAGTATAATTCATGATATAATTCAATAATACAATCATGGATAGATAGGTCAACTTACTTTTGCATCTTCACTCCTCGCATTTCTGCAGATACAAAATCACTATTTCTAGAAAAATAGTGGGCCACCATAAGTCCATCTATTTTGGGTAGGTTATCGGATTGTCCTTTTTTATTTAAATTGATAAAGGATGAGGACATGTCCTATATAATCCTATTTCAGCACAGTATTATAATAACGAAGACTGAACAGCACATTGTCAATCCAAACAGAAAAAGAAAAACGACATTCAAACCCGAAATAAAATTTGATCAATATTTCCCTTAAACACACTGAGCGAGCGCGACCCTACGGTCTCCGCGGACAGATTGTTCCAATGATCGAATATGCGGTTGGTAAAAAAGTACTGGCGTTGTCTCGTCGAAAAATTTTCCTTCCTCAGCTTGAAATGGTGACCTCGGGTGCGTGAGTCGTCGTTGAACACGAATATGTCTCTTAGATCAGCATAATTGAATTTCACTATGCGAAACGTTAGTATCAGGTCACCCCTTAGACGTCGCCTCTCGAATGGCAAAAGACCGGCACTCAAAAGTCTGTCGAAATATGAGGGTCTCTGAGGTCCGAGGAACAATCGCGTAGCCCGACGCTGCACCCCCTCTAACAGATCACGGTCGCGCACCAGCACAGGACACCACACCGGTCCGGCGTATTCCAAGATTGGACGAACATAGGTCGTGTATAAACGAATGGAAGTTGCAAATGAGGCACGAACAAAAGTCTTCCTGATGAGGTACAGCATCGAGTTGGCTCGTCGACAGATGGACACTATATGTTCCGACCAGGTCAGGTCTTGGTTTATAGTGATTCCCAAGTCCACATGCGACGTCACTCCACGGAGCGGAATTCCACAGATAGTGTACGGATAATACGGATTGTTTTTTCCCATGTGCAGCACGACGCACTTATCCACATTCACAGGAATCAGCCAATCGCGGCACCACCGGGTAATCGCGTCTAGATCCTCCTGGAGGGATTCATGGTTTTGAAGAGGGTTTCCATATACCTTTGTGTCGTCAGCGTAAAATGATTTTTTATTTTTTATGTGTAAAGGAAGATCACTGATATAAATTAAGAAAAGTAAAGGTCCCAAGACTGAACCCTGAGGGACACCGCTGGTCACGTCTCTCTCCGAAGAAAAGGAAGACCCGACTCGCACAACGAAACTCCGACCCGTCAAGTACTCCCTAATCCATGCCAGCAAGCGGCCCCTAATTCCAAGCATTTCAAGCTTCAGCAGAAGGCGTCTCGTCGGTACCCTGTCAAACGCTCTCGCGAAATCTAAGTATAGCACATCCGTTGGAATCCTCTGGTCGAAGGCCGCAGTCCAATCACTCACACAGGTTAATAAATTTGTTGTTGTCGACTTTCCCTTGATGAAACCGTGTTGTTCTGGTGGAAGGATGGCATTTCTCCTGAGGAAATTCGACAATTCCTCGACTATTATGGACTCCATCCATTTTGAGGCTATCGGAAGCAAGCTTATGGGTCTGTAGTTGAGTGGATCCGTTTTATCGCCTTTTTTATAAATGGCAGTGACTGACGCCCTCCTCCAAATGCCCGGCAAGCGCGAACTGTCGAAGGATGCAGACATGATCGTAGAAAGGGGGTAGCACAAAGCATCGGAGGAGCCCCCGAGAACAAAGGAGGTGATGCCGTCCAAACCCGGTGAAGAAAATTTCTTAAGACCAGCGAGTTGACTCCTGACCTTCTCCGGTGAGAAACTGACAGAAGTCAGGCTGTCACACACGCGTGGAGTCAGGATCCGCGGCAAGCTGTCATTATCGGGCTCTCTTGTATATATGGGAGCGAATGTATCTGCCAAAATTTCTGCCGAATCAAAATCCGTTAGACAAAGTTCGCCATCCGTTCCCCTCATTAGTGGGATCCCGACCTTCGATTTCAGATTTGAGCGAATATATTTGAACAGCCCTCTGCTGTCTTCAGAATTTGCAATAGCATCCTCATATTCCCCACGCAAGGCTTTCAGAGTTGTTTTTAGATGTTCGGAAAATGCTCTGTGCGCTCGATAATCAGTAATGCTGTTTGACCTCTTGAACTTTTTCCAAAGGCGTCTTTTGTGTTGCACAAGGGATAAGACCTCAGAGCTGATCCAGGGCTTCAGAGCTCTACTTGAATACACTCTAGAAAGCGAGTGTTTGGCTATCAATTCGAGTAAGAGGTTATGGAATATCTTCCACATTTCACATGGATCATCAGTCGAGTTTATAAAAGGGGACCAGTCGACAGTTGACAGCTCAGCAAACAGTGCCTGGAAATTTGTGGTGGTGACGCTTTTGAAAGTGGACGGCTGTTGGGGGAAATTTATCTGAAGTTGAGCTGTGATCACAACGTGGTCAGAAACACCAATGGGAGGTAGATAGGAGACATTGCAAATGAGGTATTCATCGTTGGTGAACAGAAGATCCAGAATGGACGGCGAGTTATTTACACGGAACCTTGTAGGTTCAGATACAAGTTGGTGTAAGTTAGATTCCAGGAAAAATCGAGCGAAATGGCATGAACTTGAACCACCCTCAGGAAAATCAACGATAGGCCAATCAATGTCAGGAAAATTGAAATCCCCACATATGACGAGATTCTCAGAAGTAGATACCCGGTTCATATAATCAATGAGGTCGGAATTGCTCTCGAGCGAGATATTTCCCGGCCTATAGATGCATACTAAGTTAAGTGTGAAGGAGGTATTTTTTATTAAAAGCTGTATGACATCTACACCAGTTATCGCTATGGATGTTTGTGATACTGTGAATGCAGAGACAATATTATTAGCCAAGTAAACACAAACTCCACCTCCACCACGGTTTTGTCTATCCGATCTAAAGAGCGTATAACCATCCACACCCACAAGACCGTCCCGATCTTCCGACTTCAGCCAGGTCTCCGTTATACAAATAATGTTGGGATTCAGGGATTGTACGTCACACAAGAATTCAGAAAATTTTGACTTCAATGAGCTTAGATTTGTGTAGAGAATGTGCCAGTTCATATGTTTTTGACGTGTAAACGATTTATTACTGAAAGTTGGTTTTAGTCACTATAGCCGGAACGCCATTTTTGTATCTTATAGTGAGATTGGGCTCGCCGTTCTGTATTCTCCTCTCCAAGTTCTCTCGAAGCTCTTTAATAATTTACAATTGCATTGGTGTCTGATCGCAAATGAGAGAAAACTTTTTAGTAGACGGATTCTCCAGAAGCCTCTTTTTGTTTCTCAAAATGAAACGACTCTCGAATTCATTATTCATGATAACCTTCAGCATCCTGGGATATTTCTCCGAACGGTGTGGCCCACCAACACGGTAGAAAGTGACCGGAGAAGCAGTACATCCGACGGTCCTCAGTACTTCCCGGACGATGGACCCATCATGAGCGCTCTTTGCGGCCTCGTCACCGGCAGTCTCCTCCGCGCCTCTCACGAAAACATTTCTTGCTCTGCCCATCCGATCCGCCGCCTCACGAACGATATTGTCAGCAAACTGAACCGAAGTAACATCATCAACAATGTTCAACTTTTCACTCAATTCAGTAAACTTCGAATTGAGGTTTTCCATCTGCTTGCGCATATCTTCCTTGAAAGTTTCAAACATATTTTTGAAGTCCGCGAAGTTGTCGAGCACGACGCTGCAGGAGTTGCATACTATCTTCAAACATCGCGCTCGCTGTCTTGTTAGTCGATCGTCCGGCGCCAGACCGGTACATGCGATGTGTATCCATCGCTTGCATGCGTCGCATTGGATTTTTGACGATTCGCGGTCCGCAACAGGTTTTGAACAATTGGCACATCTGGACTCAGGCATCTTCGGATAATGGAATAAACAAACGAACTCCAAAGAAATAATATCGAAATTTATATCACCTTCTGTTGTAGAATCTCTTGAAAAATTAGACCACCCGACAGGAGGCACCACTAAAAAGAACTGTAGTACAAAACCGAACCAAAAAGATCACTATGTCCTACTGAAATCGTTACAAACGTAGAGAGCAAACGTAAAACGTCTTCACTGTTCGTCTACCCCACAACAGAATCCTTCATCCATTGTTTATAATATTCAATGATAAACACGCTAACGGGGTGACTAACGGAGTGAGATGCGCGAATGTATTTTGACGTCACATAGCGGCTGTCCATCGCCGCGAGGAATTGAATATTCACGGGGTTGTAAAATCCGAACTACTAGGTCTTTTCGACTGAAACAAAAACTAGTGATTTCATATACATATAGGTTATACTGTGACGAAGTTTCGATCGATTTTGCATACCTGTGAACATTCCTCATTATATGATTTCCAAATGTGTACCGGCTAATGAGAGGAAACGTTTAAGTATTTTGGGAGCTAATTCTTGACCTTAGAAGGAGTAAATTGTTTCATATGAATGTGAGTCAGTAATTGAGCCAATTTTTAGATTTGAGCGATTTTCGATTTCCGAAATATTCACTACTGATGCAACTACATAATAAGATGAATTACATAAGATATTCGATTTATTAATGACTTCTTATCTTTCACACAATGTGTTCCATATGACCACTTACCATATCAATGCAAGATGTGGGTGTACCGTTGTGTATATACGCACAGGGTGATCAAAATTGGTGATAGATACTTGAACTACAACAGAAATGGGGATAATGACCTAAGTTGAAATCGCAGATATTTCAATTATGGCCTATAACTCGTATAAAAGAACTATTTCGAAAAGACTCATTAATAATAGAACATGAATTAATGTCACATGTAGAGCCACATGAAACAGCCACCCCCTAAGCGGAATGAAAAACCATTAATTTATGAAATTCCATCCAACTGCACAAGAAGCTACAAATTATGAAAATCTAGAATGATGTATATTTGAAAAGCTTTTTTGTACAACATGAGATCAAAAAAAGATACTATTCGTGTTTGAAACAAAGAAGTTGTTTGAGTATGTTGTCTTATATTACCGGTGAAAAAGAACCTCTACTAACTCATTGATGCTTTCAGATATTCTCGAAATCGAAGAGGTTATGACATTTTTTCGAAATCGACAAAATATTAAAATTTAATTTCATTTAAAAAAAAATGAGCAAATCACGTAGAATTATTCACTTATGCAATTCGGAATAGTAAGATCAAGCAATGTCGATTTCGCCGTGGATTCATTTTGGATAACAAAATTTTGAAATTTTTTCGATTCAGAAGATGTGCCATAACTTTTTCATTTTCGAAAATATCTGAAAAAGATAAAAACTTTCAGTAAGCACTTTTTCACTGAGAATAAGACATCATTTAAATTTTTTTTCATCCTCAAATTTTTTTTATGATATAAGATGAAAAAAAAATGAGTTCGTATTTGAAATAAAAACATGGTTTTTTTTCCACGGGAAAAAAAATTTAATATAGTTTCTAATTTCCGGTGGAATAGTGCTTCTAAATAGTTCAAATCGTTTCCAAATATTTTCGTGAATGAATAAATTTTCAAAATCGGCAATCGAGTCGGTAATTTTTTAAAATAAAAAAAAATTAAGATATCGTGAAACGGTTTTCACTGATGGTGTTTTCACGAAAATCGAACCCAGGACACCTTTCGAAGTTTTTAGCTATCTGGTTCGGAAGTACCTAAAACAGTCGAAATCAAGCAATTTGGGATACCCTGTATATTCAATTGGTGAGCTAAGCTCAGAGGAAGGGCATCGAATGGACAGTTTCATTAATGGCATTCGAAATAAATTCCATACAAGGTATGGCAATTTGCTGGATTCTTGCTGTTCTGGTACTTTAAGACTTGATTCGAAATCGTAATCATCAACGTGAATACCATTTGCAATTCCTTTTATCATGACGTTGAAAAAATGATATAAGATTTGGTCACTGAGAGAAGAGATATAACGGTTTCAACCTTATTTCGCATCATCAGTATCCCATATCGCTCAGAGGCAAAATTTTCTGAGAAAACTTCTACCTTTGAAGCAAATATGTAGATATAGCCTACTGAGTAATATATCACAAGTGGCTACATGTAGTAGCGTCAAAAAGGATGTTCCATATCTCTAATTACAAGTTCAAAGTACATCCTCTTTCACTTCATTAGATTTTAGCAGTGGCACTAAATCAAGGCCCCCAAGCAAGATTCTCCGAGTGATGGAAACGCCCAATTCTTTAATTTTAAATTTTTTGTTTTTCGATTTTCTCTTTTTCTCAAAAACACAGAAACTTGCATTCGGGCCCTGTGTGAAAAACTCACTAACTCTCTCTCATACATTATTCTATGAATGAATTTGACATATAATACTCAAATAACTTATAAAAGTGAAGACCACAGAAAGATATGAATTTAATTAATTTTCATGAAAATTCTTTTTTTGACATATTATGCGAAATAATATTAGCGTAAGTAATATACCCACATATGTATATTTTTGAACACCTAATTTTGTTTTGTATGATATTAGGTAAAGAAAGCATTCGTATGTAAAATAACTAGTTGTTATTATTTGCATCCTTAGTAAAAAGAAAAAAAAATGAATATGCAGTGTCTTATTTCCAGTGAAAAAGTAAAATGTTATGACACATTTTCTAAACTCCTGAAATCCTTTTCTTGAATTTTTAGGGTTATCATTGCCTCTCTCTGGAGCTCACCTGATTGAGAAATCTTGAATAATATATAAATGCCCCTGCGTAAATTCTTGAACTTATTTGTTTGAAGTTGAAGAGTTCGGAGAAATTGTTGCCTTTCAATGAACGGACACGAAAAATTCAAACCGAAACTTTTGAAAGCCAGACTTCATCATCAGACTCAAACAAGAGAATGTACAGAATCGTATATTTTCTCAATTCGTCATCTGACAGATGATAAAATTATACAGGTATCTCAGACGCTATTGTGCATAATCTTGTCAGATATATCTAGTACCTAGGTCTAAATGAATACGGATAGACTATAAAAATTAATTCATTCTGTTCCAGTCTCCACATATACTTCTTACAACAGTATTTCAGCACCTATGTTCACAGGGAATAACTACAAACTTCTATCAGGTTCTGGTAAGTAATAATGACTTAATACGGGATTTCGTATTTCAACATTTATTGAAGCATTAATTATATCATTAATTTTATAATCGTATGAGCCAAAACATTAGATTTGGAAACTTTCGAATAATTATTTCGTTCGGAACTTCTTTCTTCCGCACTTGCGGAAAGATAGTTCACATTATGCTGATCAAAAGAAACTCCTTTTTTATACCATTTTTTTCTTATTCAGTGTAGGTGAAATGATAAAGCCATTTTTTCGGAGCATTAGATCTGCCGCTTGAGCTCTCAAAAAGTGCAGTAGAAATTTAATTCTGTGAATCTTCTGAATAGATTCGCAATCATCTAAAGTGGACTTTTTTTTATTTCGTCGATATGGATTTTGTTTTAACGGAGAAAACCTTTTTTCCAAAAAGGCCAAATATTCATCAAATAGCATTCAACTTTCAAGAGTTGTGTCCTTAAATTTTGTTTATAATTATGAAATATAATGGTATGTAATTGTCATAATGAAAAAAATTAAGCATGTGAGTGAGATTTTGTGTGAGTAGAAGATACACAATATCAAAGAACACCCATACTGCCGTGTTAATTGAAAAGGGCGTATCTGCAAAAAAGAACTTTTGAGATATTTGGCTTTATAGACTTTCATTTATGCCATCAACAATTTTAATTCAATTACAATTGTCTTTAAAGTCAAATATCTGAAAAGTCCTTTTTTTGCAGATACGCCCCTTTCAATTAACACGGCAGTATATTCCGCAAATTCAATTTGATGAAATCATTCAAAAGATATATTTGGAAATTATATTTTTATGGCCTTTCTTCTGAGCCGAATCGGAAATAAAAGACATAAAGTGTTCCTTTGGCCTTAGAAATCTCCTGTTAAAATATACAGGTCTGGAATAAAATAATAGAAACATAAGAATCTCAATGTGGAAACCCCATTGCGATTCGATAACAAATAAGGGACTAGACTGTTGGAATGGCAAATCTCGGCAGAAGTGATCGACCATACCCGGCTGGCCGGTAGCGAGAGTCGAGACACCAACTGGGCGCTAATCTCCGGATGCCCCGAATCGAACTCGGTCACTCTGACGGTACTTACAACTTACAACTCGCGGCAGAGATCCCGAGATTTGCCATTCAAACAGTCCAGTCTCTTATTTGTTATCGAATCGCAATGAGGTTTCCATTAATCCACTGTTCTAGTAGACTCGGAGCTCATTCAAATTGAACATTGAGATTCGTATGTTTCCATTATTTTATTCCAGATCTGTATGTACAAACGTACTAGTCACGAAGACCCTCCCTGTACCTTTGATATTGACATAACATCCTGTTAGATGCATATTGCATAACGTAAAAATTGTCATCATGGAATAAGCTCTACCTGATGCTGAAATAATAAACCGGCTATGCCATTCAAAATAAGAAAGTATTAGGTTGTGTCGCGTATAATTAGAATTTGCAAAGATCTGAAACTATTTTAGAAGGAAACTTAATTGTGGAAAACCCCCGCAAATTTTTGGCACGAAATTATGAAACGATTAATTGGCCATTACGGTGAAATATCCTGTATATAAAGAGTTTTCGAGGTATGTTCAGTAAAACAGAAAATGTGCCAAAATTTTCCGGGCAGAAGTTTTATCTGCTAACTTTATATTAGACCCAATAATATAAAAAGTAAAAAAAATCAATACTGAATCAATTTCAAGCTAATTTGACTCGGTTATATATGTAGGTATCACTACCAAATCTGATCAATGACTTGTTCATGTTATCCTCATTATTATATTTTTCATTTCAGGTCCATCATTATTCGATCCATTCCCATTGCAAAGTAAGTGAATGAATACAATTATTATCAATATGTAACATAACATCAGAACTACCGAGAAACGGGGCTAGATACACTATTTCAAGTCCTACGTTGCTGTTACAAATCTACGAGTACATTCATCGAAACTGAAATTTTAGCTTACTTTGTGAAAAGTGCTATCAGGTGTGATGCTCGAAAAAAATCTACCCATTCGCTTATTGAAGAAAGAGAAAAATTTTTAGAATATTTTTCGAATAGCCCTATGATCGGGCTAGAGAAAATTTGTTTGTAAATCGCATTTAAAATGAAATTATACTTTCAATGTAGCCTACTAGAAACTCGAAATACGCAACTCGCAATCTTGAAATGTTGGTACAACCTGTGGGTAGGTAGTTATAAAAAAATCAGTAGTTATGGCAAAAAAATTAATTTATGCTGAGCAGGAACTTACACCCGTGACTTGCGCCGCTTGCCTCTACACTAAATTCGGAACGAAATTGAGTCCGGACTCACAAATCAGATGCGCACGCATAATTACTGCGAGATCTCATAATGCGCACGCATCTGATTTTTGACAGAGGACTCAATTTCCTTCCGAATTTAGTGTAGTGGCAAGCGGCCCCAAACTGTGGTTTCTGAAATTTTCAAGTTACTCCGCCATTCTCAAGTAGCCACGTTATACGGTACTTCAGATGATCAGAGATTTTTTTCTTCAGATTCATCTATCATAACGATACACTTCGGCATAATAGTTGGCACGAAATTTACCATTCATAATAAACTTCGGACTTGAATTGAACGCATGCGTTTAACTGTAATATATCTCTTATAGGTTAGCCTTACTTTTAATGAGACTGAAAACAGATAAATTTATTATTTTTATTAATTATCTATGATTGAAAAAACAGATAACCACAATAGTTAGTTCGAATTAAAACTCGAATGACGGTTAAACTGTGAAACACGTGATTGAAAGCATTGCGCATGAACTAAAGCCGGCACGATTTCGTGCTGAAGTGAAAGCTTGCAACAATTTTTGCCGACGTCGAATTCCGTGCAAGCCTCAAATTTTATTTCGAATAGTACTAGGGCCCGCCATCTGCTTAGTTTTCGTGCCGAAGTGTACTTCGGAACGCGAGTTTGATTTTGAATGCCCCTTAACACCACTCCACATTACACAAGTTCGATCGAATTGACATCCTTTTTGAATTATTCCCTTTATTCCAGAAGTTCCCAAACTTATTTTTACTGTGATGCGCTCTTGAAGTTGTCATATTTTTGCGACGCCCTGGTCTTCTTGCCATACACTTACCAACTATTTGTAGCTAGTATTATAACATATTTTCAGAAAAATTCCAATTATCATCCAACTTTTTTATTAGAAAAATAAAGAAAAAAATCATAAAAGGATTGAAACAAACAAAAAACACAAAAGCTACAGCTAACTTAGATCGCTTCACTACGTCTCTGGGATTATACCGTGGTTCCCCAGAGTGTCGCGACGCACAGTTTGGGAAGCGCTGCTTTATACAATTTCCTCTTTCTGATATACTCATTTTCCTAATAAGTTTGGGAAGTGATACTTTTTCGCAAGGAACTGCACTAAAGCATTCATGTGCTGAAAAGACATTTTCCACACGAGTTGGGAAAAATATGATTTCTTCTAGCGTAAATGAATTCTTTCACGAAGAGATTTCGTTTGCAGTGACTACAAAAATGTTCGGCGTTCGATGCATAGAGATGTGACTAGTCGAAGCTCATAGACATTAAAAAGTTATCATTATGGTATTGATACATGTCAAAATATAATTATTTACGCTACTCTTTAATATTTGCGTGCGAAAAAAAAACCTGGTATTCTGTCAATGCATGTGTAAAGTACGCATAACGTTTTGTAAGTAGCACTTTTCCAAATGCGTGCGGAAAAACCTTATTCCATTCCTATTCCGGAGGCATATGTGTGCGGAATGCGAAACTCATAAAATTTTGACCTGTATTTATGCGCTAATCATAAATTTTCAATGATTCTATGAGGTATGAGCTGTCATGTCTCCATGTACTGAACTCCAATTTTTGGTAAATCTCAGTCTTCGTGAAAATGTTTCATTTACGATAATAGGAAAAATATTTTTCCTTACTCATGTGGAACAGTATATTCAAAAACAAGTTGCAAAATGAGCTCCTATTCCAACACGAATGCGAAATTCAAAAACGAGCGACGAAGGAGCGAGTTTTAGAAAGCATGAGTGTTGGAATTGCCTTCTGCAACGAGTATTAGACGATTTTTTCTCTATTTCAGTAAAGTTTGGTGGAAAACTTTCGAAATTCAAATAAAAATTCAGATTAGTGACTTTTGTATTGTATCTTGGCAGTTGGTGTCACTAACGAAATTTGACAGATTGCGGAATTTGAATTGATTTGATTCGAAAATTGAGTGGATCGGAGGTCAGTACTGACAAACACAAAACGAAAAATATAACTGAAAGCAATGCTGTAATGAGTTTTATTACAGCACTATCTTTAGTACTGTAATGAACTCATTACGATACTGAAATAAAGAAAGTACCTTTTCTGCACAAGACTGCCTTCCATAGCGGGAAAGTATCACTTTCCACACTAGGACAATAACTATTTCGTTCCGGAATCAATTTTGTGCAGCAGCCATAGATCAATACTCAATATTAACATGTGGAAACTCGCCTACTACTAGCCAGTTTTTTGGCGCCCACTTTTAACCTTGAAACAATTAATGTCGGTATTTGAATTTACAGTCATAATGCTAGAAGAAAAATCTGTTATTTCCCAACCAAGCACAATTGAATCCACTGGCGTCGATACGTCAATGCCAGTTGAATATTTCGGAATTCTCAACCTCGATTGAAGTGAATGTGGCAGAGTGAAAAACATTGAATACGATACGTGTTTTTGAAAATGAATCGGATTGATTTGTAGTTCGAGTATATCATGAAAAGATGTTAGAAAATACAGTATTGTGACATATTAAAATTCAATTTGCCTCATTCCGTAGCTTTACCTTCTACAACCAGTACCCAAGGACTAACAACAGAAAAAATCAATAAAGATCCAATAATTGAAAAGATGACGAAGGACATGAATTGGTTCGGAGCAGCATACAACGTTGAAGATGGAACAGTTGATTTGAATCCTCTAGGTAATATTTCTACATGAATATCTATTTCAGGTCATTTCACTTTCGCTTTAACTTTGATGTACAGAAATGCCCATTTTAATATTCAGACATTTTTCATCTTAATTTTCTGATTTTGAAAGCCTGATGAAATCAACTTCTACTGAAACATCAGCAATCTTGAAACCTGACCTTTTCTCCATTTTTGCAGGTACATTTTCCCTTGGGGATGATAGCCAAGATACCGTACCCCATCCAGAATGTACAAAAACACCAATTAATGGAACTGGACATTGTGTTCTCCTGAGAAACTGTCCACAAGTGCATCATCTTCTCAAAACTATGATGTCATACATTCAAGTTTTTTGCCCACTTGGAAGGTGAGCATTGAAATAGAGAAATTTCTGATCAAAAAGTTCAAAACTCACCAAGAAGTTTGGCGTGAAACGAAAAGACATTTAAACTTGGTTGCATTCAATCTAAATATGGGTCTTAATTCCTTGGCAGACCTTGAGTCTCATATATATATATTCATAATTCCTCTTCGAGGAGGGTGGGTGTCAGTAGGTATCATATAACCCTCGAATGATGAAGCTGTTTCATAGTGAGTGTAGGTGCGATCTTCAACGTAGAGAGAAAGCCAATGTATATACGGTGATTCCACCTCATTAAGACAGCCTTTTTTGAAATTTGTTTTTGTTGATATGTTGGTATTGGCGAGAAACAGTGAGAGACGGGTACATGGTACCTACGTGAAAAGAAGTGATAAAAGACTCTGATCGGGGTTATCCAAAATCGTCGATAATAATAATAATAATAATGCTTTATTGATCCTTTCTGTCATACAAGATGAATAGGACAAGTCAGAAGCAAATCAATTTCAATTTTCAACATAAATGTGTGGATCACTGGTGTACTCTCTCACACTGTAATAAGCCTTAGAGAGAAGGATACTCTTCACTTTTTTCTTAAACTCGCGTAGTCTCAACGATTTAATTTCCGCAGGTAGATGATTATATAATATAATACCCTGATAAGAGGGGGACAGTTCAAATCTACTCAATCTATGTTTAGGAAAGGAAAGTACACCAGTGCTCCTTGTTTCATAATAATGATAGACAGAGAGTTCCTGAAATGATTCCAAATTCTCCCTAACATAAAGTAAACATTTTAAAATGTAAATACACGGCATTGTCAGGAGCCTGTTATTGACAAAGCATGCTCTACAACTCTGCCGAGTAGAAATTCTGAACATCATTCTCAGTATTCTTTTTTGTATAATCAGAACCCGATTGGAGTAAGAACATGCTCCCCAAAGCAATATATTATACTGCATATGGGAATATACTAGGCTATAATACACATTCAGATATGATGATCGGGGTAAGGAGTTCCGTAATTTATATAATGCAAAGTAGGCTCTATTCAAGCTTTTACACAAGTTATCAATATGTACATCCCATTTCAGTCCCCTATCTATACTAATTCCTAGGAATTTAACTACATCTTTTGAAACCACTGTGATGTTCCTATGTCTAACTGTAAGGAGTCTATTTTCGTCATACCTCAGACCAAAAAATATACAATCGGTCTTACCCAAATTCAGAATAAGTGAGTTCGCTTGACACCAGACACTGAAGGCGTTCAACATTGAGGAACAAGTATCAAACAATTCGTCCCGAGTTTGCGCTGTAATTGCCACTGACGTATCGTCCGCAAAGATGATTAACAATTTATTTTTTATGTCAATATGCTGTGGTAAGTCATTAATGAACAGTAAAAATAGGAGTGGTCCCAATACTGACCCTTGTACCACCCCTAAATCCAAGCTGAATTTGTCTGACCAATTGTCCGTCACACGAACTCTGATATTTCGATCGCTTAGAAAACTACAGAGAAAATCCAAAAAATTGCCTCTGAAGCCGATATTATATAGTTTCTCTAACAGAAATTTGTGACATATACTATCGAATGCTCGTGAGAGGTCGAAGAATAAGCCTGCAACTAATAGGCCTTTATCCAAGCTTTTATAAACAAACTCGGAAAAGCTGAGTGCTGCCGTTTGGGTGGAACGTTTGGATCGAAACCCGTGTTGACATTCTGTTAAGATGTTGAATTTGTCAAGATAGTCTATCATTCGTCCATAAATAATTCTTTCAAACACCTTCGAAAAAGTACTCAAAATGGAAACAGGTCGATAATTGGCAATATCAGTTGGATCGTTTTTCTTATGTATAGTAATTACTGTGGCTGTTTTTAGTATCGAAGGAAATTTTCCTAAAGTTATTGAAATGTTGATCAAATGCGCGAGATGTTCAGATATATTCTCAGAGATGCATTTCATGATTTGCACTGAGACGAAATCAACGCCGGTACTTTTCTTATTCTTTAAACTTTTTATAATATCAGTAATTTCATACTTTGTTACTGGGTGGAAAAAAAAAAGTTCTACACGACATTGGTGGAATTGTACAGTTATGTGATCTCAAATTACCATAATGTGATGCCAAACTCGTTTCCCCAATGGTGGAGAAATAGCGACCGAAGAGGTTAGCCACCATTACTGCGTTAGATACTAATGTGCCGTCACATGCCAAAGTGATAGTCTCTTTGTTTTTCTGGTTTCTGCCTAGCTCACGGCCAACAATATTCCAAATAGTGCTATTCTTGTTCGTAGATGTTTCTATCATATTAGCGTAGTAATCAGATTTGGACTGCTCTATTAGATGCTTATACTCTTTTTTCATTTTCCTATACAATTCAGCGGTTTCAGAAGTCTGTAAGTTCCGGTGTAGCCAGTACATATTTTTTAAGTTTTCACGAGATTGGCGTATGTCTGATGTAATCCAATTTCTACCTGTTTCTTCGGTATTTACTCGTTTGAGTGGGCAGCATTTTTCGATCGCGTATTTTATTGAGTTAACGAAGATCTGGAAACTAGTATCGATATCGCCTTCGTGCTCATAAAGATCTTCAAAATCAAGATCCTTCACAAATTCACTGAGGAGGTTCAAATTATTAAGGGAGTAATTTCTCACCATTACATAATTTGGTTGCCTACAGGCATCTTTAGTTGTTGATTTCTTGTAGAAATAATCGAGAAGTACTGCCCTGTGGTCACTCAAGTGAGGTTCGTATACTTCGACCACAAAGCAATTTTTAGCAGCGCTCGTGAGTATATAATCGACTGCCGAAACTGATGTATGACCCGATGCATTCGTAAACACCCTAGTAGGAGCAGATGATGTAACCTTGAGGTTGAACGAAATTAACAGATCTTCAAGTGCCCTCCTATGTGGGTTATTGTGTTCCAAATTATCAATGTTTAAATCCCCACATAAAAAGACCGAATGACAGGGCGCAACACAGATATCTAAGATCCTATACAATTGATCAAAAAATACAGAAATATCACCAGAAGGTGCTCTATAAATGCTTAGTAAACAGATTTTATGACCATCAATATTTAATCTAATTGCACAACCTTCGCAGTCCCTTTCTCTGGAGAACTCTGTCACATCCAATTGCCGACACTCTATCTGGGATTTCGTGTAGATGAGAGTACCCCCATTTTTCTTTACCGTTCGACAAAAAAAGGCCGCCTGTTTATATCCTGGTATCGACATAGTTGAAATATTGTCATGGTGACACCAATGTTCGGCAACACTCACTATATCAGGGCACTTCTCTTCCAGCAGTACCTCCATGTTATTGACCTTATTTGAGAGACATTGGGCATTAAGTTGTAGTATCCTCAGTTTTGGACCATCATATGTATATTCCTCATAAGGAGTCTCTGTTAGAGTGGTGGTGGGGCTGCTTTCCTTGGATGAAAAAATTTATGAATGCTCGCTCTGTTAGGCCAATTCTCTGCTATGAGTGCTTTATCATAATCGCTCTCTCGAATAGACACTTTGAAGGAGGCATACTTATCGGGAAATCTGGACCTTAACAGTTCACACTTAACTTCAGTGAAATTTTTCTCAAGGAAAATTTTCAAATCTTCGGGTTTTGTATTTGGCATAAGAACAGCTTTCGATATAGCACCTCTCTCCTATACGAACAAATGACAAATGTTTTCAGTTTATTGAAATTCAAGATAACATTATAGGCAGGATAATTCTATTTATGGTTCGGGAAATATCTTATAATGAAAAAACCAAATATCACTACTTCAATTACTTTTTTCTTGTATCGCCATCCCAACAAAATTTTTTTGATTTAAACTTTTTCTCACTCGTTAAACTCTATGCGGGAGTTTGCAGCCTAAACTTATCCCACGGTTAGACGTTGCCGTTGTTACCATCAGCGTGTCTAGTGGCAAGCGTAGATATAGACAGTATACGGTTTTCTTGTGCAATTCGCACTGTTTTCGATATAATTTCGAATTTATTTCAATTCACAATGATATAAAAAAACTGTTGAAAGGAAAACAAAATAGTATTTCGTTTATTTGCGAATAAATTTAAATAAATAAATATTTTATTGCAAATGATCCAGAACTCACCACGAGGAGGAAGCTGTTGTATTGAGTTCCAAAAGATTACATTAAGGATGAAAATTATTTTACTTTCTGAAGAGAAAAAAATAGGTTGATGAATATCAAAAGAGGAAAAAAAGTATTATTTCGCTATCGAAAACGATTCAATTCTGACGGCTGACCTTTAGACTTAAAATGAATCCTATAATAAAATCTGAATAAATAAAAACAATTATGATAACTAACGGCTAAAAGTAAGTAATTTCCTGTCGGAAAGAGCAGTTCTTCTTCTAATTATAGAATAATTATTAAGGAAGATATTACTCAAAATTTGGTCAAGATAATTTCAGAAGGCTGCTGACATAGTGAACATTAAATTTGTCGTGATAAACATCTGAAGTAAATAAACATTTCAAAACGTCACCCCGAAATATATATTGTAGAATTGAACAGAGTCATTTTTTTCAACGTTGGCAAAGAAGTGGGAAATTGCCTTGTCTTTGAAATGACAACGAAAGTCTGAAAATGAATCGATCTGATCTTGTTTGTCGCAATCGGTGTAAACATTGTCATAATGGACAACTAATATTTGTATCCGTTCCTCAGGATCAGTTCTTTTTGGATTAATTGAAGACGTCATGTAACTCGGATGATTTGAAAAAATTGAAGGAAATGCATCATCAGTCAGTTCAGGAATTTTTCGCGGTATATTTATTACTGAACCTTAAGGTGGACTTGCGAGCCGGGCGTCTATAGCGACAGTGCGACAGTAGAAGTACAATAAAATTGCATAGAGTAGCATTCCAGCAAATCGTTACTGACGCCGCGACAGTGACAAACGTCGACAAGGCCGAGCTTGAAATTCTAGGGGGTTGGATAAGAGTTATTTTTCAAAATATGGGAATCTACAAAATGTTTTATACAAACTACACTGTCTTCGTTGATTTTAAAACTACTTTCTCTATGAATTGAGTTAAGCCAGGTTTTCACTACTGGTGTTTTCACGAAAATCGAGCTCAGAACACCTATAAACGTTATCACCTATTCAGTCTAGAAGTACCAGAAACAGCCAAAATCAAGCAATTTGCGAAACCCTGTACACAACGTACCAGTCAAATATACAGGGTGTACCAAGTTCGACGGCCTATTAGGCGTTTCTGGAGTATTTGAAATCTGAAAATTGGGATTATGATGTTGTTCGACATTATCTACCGAGCTAAAATATTCTTGCAGACTGACAACATTCAGTTATACAGGGGATGAAAAAAAAATTTCAGAAAATTTTTTTCTATTTTTTTGTTTTCCAATTCGATAGAGCAGGGCTGTCCAACTTCACGTACCTCAAGGGCCATATTTTGAAAAACTCCGGTGCGGAGGGCCGCATCAAAAAATTTTCAGCTTAATGCTGTTTTTTCAGATATGCCTTAAGTTTCATAGTTAGGGTATCGTTCTTCAAATTGAAAAATTCCAATTCAGTTCATGTTCTTCCTTGGTAAAAAGGATCTGTTTGCAACTCACACGATTCCAGTTGGAGGTGTGCGCTACTTACATTCTGAAGGGGCTGAGCAAAAACTTAAACTTTTCTTACAATTTTTTGAAATTCTCTTAACCTATTTTCGACTCCTTCTGCATTCTTTTCGATGCATTTTATCCCAAGTAGATATGAAACTTCTTCAGAATAAAATCCTTCATTTCTTCAAAGGATGTTGGTGTGAAGTGACAGTTCGCCATATGTAACTTCTACGTCAGCTTGAAAATCTCAAAATTTTCAAAGAACGATTGCCCTCTTGCATAATGTTAGTTATTTCAACAACTACTTCCATGACATCCATTTGAGGTGACACATTGCGCCTCTTAGTGAACAATACAATGTTTCACAAGACTGTTGACTGTTTATGTGGTTTTATTTCTAGAGTATGTATGTATGTATGTTAAAAACTGAACGTTTCAGTCTTCTAAAAAGGTTCTCTTCTTTAAAGTATGGCTTTACTTACAGGCAGAGCCTCAATCTACTTCGCGTAACAACTTTTATTTCTCCAATAATTATTGACAATACTCAAAAACCCACTTCTGTCAACTTGACTTTTCTAATACATCCAAAAAACAATGTATGTATGTATGTAAATACATACATACATATTTCTAGAGTCCTACAAATCCGATTTCAGTTCCTGTCATAGCTCTGGCTCCATCAGTGACAATATAGGAACGTTCATGGACACCCCGTGGTCTGATACCACCTTATTCACAGCTTCAAAATCCGTACCCTTGGTTGTACCATTCAAAATCAAGCATCTCCTATGAACGTTTCTGACAAAAATTACAACCTGGCCGATATCCGATAGATCAGTACTTTCAACTAGGGATAGCAAAAAATACTCACACTTTTCAACTGAGTTATACAGTTTTCTAGATAAACCTATATTGATCAATATATCGTTTTGCAATCGTTTGATGCGATACAGAGACTGCTTCGAATTTTTCGGTATTTTTGTTTCACTTCCCTGTTATGCCATTTTGATGGCGCAATCCATCAGTAAGAGGTTTTTTCGCTTTGGCGTTTCCCAGCCCCTATGCGGGCCACAAAAAATCAGGTCGCGGGCCGCATGCGGCCCGCGGGCCTCGTGTTGGACAGCCTTGCGATAGAGTATTCAATTGTGAATGCATTAGTATTCAAATCGTTGCATTTGTCATAATTTTTTCCAAAATATCGAGAAAAAACTGAAGAAAAAAGGAAGATGAGAGTATTCGGTATTATGTTTGTTATTCCTAATCTAGATATCTTAAGCACGAACTGTTTTCACATTTTCGAAGTCGAAGACATTGGAGATATTGTATATTCTTAAAATTTTGAAAAACTCGTCACAGGGTGTTCCAAATGTTGGGTCAAAAATTGGGATCAAGATTGGCCCATAACTTCTTCTTTTAAATTAGAACCCTATTTTTTTATGATTGCGTTGGATTGTGCGAAGAAAAATGTTCTCACATGTTAATGCTCCTAAAATTAATAATTATGAGTTATTCAGGATTTCCTGATTTCATGTCGTACGTAGCGTCAAATTCATAGAATCTGTTTCATATCAACAATGACCTTGGTCATAGAAGATGAATTATTTCAATAACTCACTAGTGACATACCTCTTTTCTGAATTCATTTATCATTGTTGCTATGGAACAGATTTAATAAATTTGACGCTACGTACGACTACATGTAGTTTCACCCCTGGCGAGGTATATGAGTTAATAACTAATATAAAATCTAAACTCTCTGGCGGCCCAGATGGTGTGCCTTCCTTCGTTTTAAAGAGGTGCGTGAACACCTTGTCTATACCCTTTGCACCTTATTTAATATCTCCCTTGAGCGCGGCGTATTTCCTGCATTCTGGAAGAGGAGTTTCTTAGTGCCGGTATACAAGTCCGGGTTGAAAACTGATATTGAGAACTATCGCGGCATTTCTATTCAGTCCGATATTCCTAAGCTCCTGGATAGTTTGTTGTGTAGCTTTTTGTCATGGAACCTGAGCACTATTTTAATTGATGAGCAGCACGGTTTCCGAAAAGGTCGATCAACAGTAACCAATTTAATTCTTTACGTGAACGATATTGTCAGGTGTTTTGAATCAGGTTCCAGGGTAGACGCGATTTACACAGACTTCTGCAAGGCCTTCGACAAGGTCAATCATAACATTTTGATCTCTAAAATGGAGGCTGTGGGTGTGTCAGGTTCTCTTTTGCGATGGTTCAGGTCCTTTTTAGTCGGACGTACCTTAGAGGTTAAATACAAGGAGTTCAGGTCGAGAGAGTTTACTGCCTCTTCCGGAGTACCTCAGGGCTCCCACTTGAGACCGGTCCTTTTCCTTATATTCATCAATGATCTTAGGTCTGTTCTCAGCGTGAAATTTTTGTTGTTCGTGGATGATCTTAAGATGTACACTGTGGTCAATTGCTTGTCGGATGCATTGAAGTTGCAGCGCGAACTTGATCTTTTATATGCCTGGACAGTCCGAAATTGTTTATACTTGAATATCGCCAAGTGCAAGGTAATTAGTTTTTACCGGAGCAATGAGGTCTTTTCTCATCAGTATAATATTGACGGCTGTCCATTGTCTAGAGTTCAAGTGATTGAGGATTTGGGTGTGAGGTTGGACCGCAGGCTTGATTTCAGGGAACACATTTTTGGTACGACCAGTAGAGCATACCGTACACTGGGTTTCATTTTGCGGAATTCCAGGGAGTTTTCTCCACAAACACTAAGAACTTTATATGTCTCCCTGGTGAGACCGGTCCTTGAATATGCGTCGCCTGTGTGGGCACCTTTTTATGCCTGCCATGTAGACGCTGTTGAGAGGATTCAGAGGAAGTTCTTGCGCTGCCTCGATTTCAGACTGGGGGGTGTATTTGGTGGTGACACTGAGCATATGCGGGCTTCTTTCGGCTTGGATACCTTGGAGGTCCGTCGATGGTTAGCTGATTTTTCTCTCATATTCAAGCTGCTTAATGGTTCTGTGGAGTGCTCTGATATTCTGGGACTTATTGGTTTCAGTATAACGTGTAGACAGACTAGGAATTTTCAGTTGTTTCGGAACAGGCTTCATAGAACTAATTATAGCAAACACTTGTTTCCTTCTCGTGTCCTCGATTTTAACGCTGTAAACAATGATATAGATTTTTTTTCAATTTCCCTGCGATCGTTCAAAATTTTAACACTTTCCAGGTTGAGAGAGATCTTCTATGTGTCGTCTATAATGTGAGCAGCCCATATGTTTTCATAGTGTTATTTTCCGTATATTTTGTTATTGTTTTTATACATTATATTATTATATTGGGGGTTTCCCGTCATTCCTGCGCAAGCAGTGTTAAATAAATAAATAAAAAATAAATAAAATAAATCAGAAAATCCTAAATAACTCAAGAATTATTAATTATAGGAGCATCAACATGATAGAACATTATCATCATCTTTCTTCGTACAGTCCAACGCAATCATAAAAAAATAGAGTTCTAATATGAAAAACGAAAGTTATGAGTCAATCTTAATCCCAATTTTTGATCCAACATTTGGAACACCCTGTGACGAATTTTTCAAAATTCAAGAAATGTACAATATTTCCACAATCTTCGACTTCAAAACTGTGAAAACAGTTAGTGCTTAAGATAATTAGAATAGGAATAACAAACATGATACCGAATACTCTGATCTGCCTTTTTTCTTCAGTTTATTCTAGATATTTTGGAAACTATTTCGACGAATGGAACTATTCGAGTACGAATGTAGACTGTATTCAAAATTCGAAAACAAAAAAACAGAAAAAAAGTTTTTGGAAAATTTTTTTTCACTCCCTGCATAATTGAAAGTGGTCAGGCTCCAACAATATTTTAGCTCGGTAAATAATGTCAAACAATAACATAATCCCAATTTTCAGATCTCAAATAGGTCCAGTTCTTGGTACACCCTGTATGCAAGGTCTCAATGGTATTTCAATGATTTATTTAAATGAAACCAACAGTTTTCCAGATTTCAATAGCAATTCTTTTCTCGAAAATGCTCTCAATCATGCAAAATATTGATATTATTTATTGTTGTAGTCAAGAAGACAAAGAACTTGTTCTTCTTGTGTATTGAGTGCAGGTGTTCAATGCTGAATCTGCTAAATATAATATAGCAATATATTGAATGAATGGTATAGAGATGAACGATGTATCTAATTAGTATGGTTCCATATTATGTTATTATATATATACCATCCGAACCATTCATTTATTTTCGAACAATTTTAACAGAAAAACTATGATAGATATTCTATTTATTTTCATTACAGTCACCAAACCTATATATTATAAATTCAAAATATCACTGAATGGGAAATAAATCAAGAATAATCAGCACAAACTCTTTTCCGGGCATGATTTCGACACCAAATGAAAGATTTTATTTCCGGAGTAGTGCTATTTTTTCTGTCTCACTCTGCTATCACTAAGTTCGCCGATTCCTATTCCATCTGTATTAATCATAGACTTATCGTTCAGGATAAAAGATCTTTGATATTAATAGTTCGTTGTCTTTTACATAATGTCTATACTCTGTTCAAATTTGAGTGAGAGCACTAACAATAAGTAGAATCATCTGGTTTGCGCACAATAAAGCTCGTATTGGTCAAACGGTCATAACAACGCTCTCTTCGTCCGCCCTAAGAGATTTCCAGGATCGTACTAGGAACTATGATCGAGATTGCGACAAGGTAATTCCAGGAAACACCAGAGTTTTAGAGATTTGGGTCGGAATCTTGCAAGATTCCGACAAAGTAATTCCTGGAAACACCAGATTTGGGTCCTTTCCATTCAGTTAAAACTGAACGATTGTGTGAAATCTCCTCGATTCCACTCTGAACGGAGAGTAACTATCCGAAGGCCCACTCTGCGTCAAACTTGTTGTTATTGCTCTCGCTTGAATTTGAACTGAGTAAAGATGTGCAGCAGCAATTAGGCTCAGCAGGCGCAGACAAATTTGTTTCAACTTTGCCTGTGAGCTCTAGATTCCCAATTTCATGTTGGTGATATTCATTTCAAGTTCACGTAGGCTGGAATTTTGCATAGTAGCAACTAATTTCATATTAAAAATGGCAACAGAATTTTCTATTGGGTTTATCACTTCTGGATCGACTTTTTCATTGAAGCTGGTAATAGAATCTAGATTTCTTGTTCAAAAATATTTCTCTATTATGTCTCATAAATTGACTGCATAAATGGATCTCTTTATAATCATCAAGTGACACTAAAATGTTTTTTTTGCAGATTCGCAGGAGTATGCTGTCCAATGAATGTTACAAAATTAGTAGTGTAGCTAACTTTAATGATTTCCAGAGGTTAGGTTATAAATATTAACAAAGCAAAGTGTAGTGGAATAAATAAATAAATGAGTCTGAGAGATTGTTTCATGAAATTACTCACTATTCTTTCGAAAAAGTAACGTGAGAAAGTGAAGTACGGTTACTGATCCTCTAGGAAGGAATTAGTTAATAATGAATTGATAACTCTTCAAAGTGAAACCAGAAGAACTCATCTGGGGCTGAGATTATAGAGAAGAAGCGCCATCTAGTTATTCCAAAGTCATTTAGAAAAAGTCTACATGCGTCAGATATTAAAATGATTAACTAGCTGGCCCGCGAAACTTCGTCTACCCAAATCGGCGATTAAAATTATTGTTATCTATCCAATGTTATCTTCAAACACGAAAAATTTTGAAGAAGCTTAAATCCTGATTGCCACACAGCCTACAAGATAAGTTGTATTTCCCTAACTTTTCGTATATATACGTCCTATACCTAAATAACTGAAATGGTATGTTTCTATAATCAAAGAATCAGTCTAACCCCTTCCGTGACGCGGTTTCTTATGTCAGGTCTTCTTATTATGGGCATCACAAATTGAAATTAACCAAGTGGATAAAAAAGTTCTCGCACACTTTGAGGTGTTTGAGGTATCTATCACAAAAGATCAACTGCAAAAAGAAGACATACCTTGAAATGAAGCGTCTAAATGCAAAACCAGACATTTGTCATTTTCCGAAAAAATGAGTTAAGAAAGGATAACAATAGAGAAAGTTGCTGGAAATCTTATTCTTATACCCTCAGGTTCATAAGTAGACTTTTGAAAGCTTGTATTCTCCGTTAAGACGGTTAAAACTGGGAGTTTTTCAATTCAAAACTATGATTTTGGCTGGTTTTTCTCGTTTTGCTGGGAACGGCTCATACATCAAATGTCTGGTTTATAATAATAATAAACTTTATTCTCCAGAAATCATACATATTTTATATAATGAAATAGGGAAAAGTCAAAAACAGAAACAAAAAACAATTGAAGAACTCATGGCAGAAATAAACTCTGATATATTGTAAGGCTCTTGGTGTATCAATATCTTGTATATCTCCTTGCGGAATTGCTTGAAATTTTGTATTTCCCTGATGTATCTCGGAAGCGAGTTGAACAGTTTCATGCACATATATGTAGGAGATCATTTTTCTTGTGAACTGGTTTTATTACAGCGATCTTCAACGATTTTGGAAATATTCCATATTTAAAGCTGTTATTTAATATGTTTATTAATGGTTGAATTATAATATGGATTGTTTTTTTAATAATCTGTATTGGAATACCGTTTTGCATGTAGACGCCTCAAATGTCATTTTCACAAATGATCACAGAAGCCGATATTGACATAGATAATCGAACATGATACTTTGCGTCGTCCTCACTTGAAAAAATTATTGAAATCGTGGAATAGATGACATTAAGAGAGTCTTCCGGGCTTATTGGCCGTGGTCAATTAGGAATTATTTCACGAGACGTTTCGCCCACAACTGCGGTAGGCATCTTCAGAGGATTCTTGGTCTGAGGTTGTAACTCGACCGCTGAATTTCCGAAAGTTATGCTGGATTCGATCCGTTGGCGCCCGATGTTGATTGGTCCCTCGCTCCCACTTCGTATTGGCTTGATTTTGCTCTTCCTATAGAAGAATCAAAATTCAATCTACTCAGAACGAAGGAATTATACAGGGAGAGTAAGCTCCTATTAGTCCTGAACAATCTAACATGTCGAAAAGTGAATTCAAGCATTCTATTTGAAGAAGAAACAATATTATCTATATGTTGAATGAACGTCAACTTTATCCAAAGTCACTCCCAAATCACGAACACTCTCAACCCTCCGTAACTGAGTTTGATCTACTGTATACACGAACTTTAATACATTTTTATTTTTCGTTAATGAAATAATGAAACATTTATCCAGGTTGAGAAACAGGAAGTTTTCTCTACAGTAATGAGAGAATCTGTCCAAATCCTCCTGAAGTAAAGCAAAATCCTCAACACACTTTATTTTCAAGAATATATCTTAAGGTCGTCCGCATAAATCAGAAAACTAGCATTTCGGAAACAGGAGGAGACATTATTAATGTAAATTATGAAAAGTATGGACCCAGGTGAGAACCCTGAGGCACCCCTGATGTGTTCATACAGCTACTGGATTTCTGCCCTCCCACACATACAAACTGAGATCTCCACAACACATAAGATCTCACCCACTTCAAAATATCACCACATATCCCCACCTCCGCAAGTCGAAGACAAAGTATCAAATGATCGACCTTATCAAATACTTTTTCAAAGTCCGTGTATATTACGTCTGTCTGATCTTGTGATTCAAATTCATCATACAGGACCTCAAGGAAACTCACCAAATTGGTTTCCAGATTCCTACCCTTTACAAACCCGTGCTTATTTTCTATTATTAAGTGTTTCATATGATGAGTAAATGAAACCTAGATGAATTCAAAAAAGTAATTATCGAAATGAATACCATTTTCAATTCCCAGGCTCAGAGATCTTTCATCATGAGGTTGGAGAAATGATATTAGATTTTGTCACTGAGATGAGAGACATACCGGTTTCGGCCTTGTTTGGCCTCATCAGTATCCCATACATCTCAGGGACAAAATCAATTACTTCACAACCAATTGTTTCAAATATCGAAGTTTTTGTCCCTGAGATATATGGGATACTGATGAGGCCAAACAAGGCCGAAACCGGTATATCTCTCATCTCAGTGACAAAATCTAATATCATTTCTCCAACCTCATAATAAAAAATCTCTGAGCCTGGGAATTGAAAATGGTATTCATTTCGATGATTACTATTTTGAATTCGTCTATGTTTCAAAAATGTTCTCGATGCGGCCTCCGTAAAGGCAAAGAATTTTTTTTTTTTTCTTATGAGTAAATGACTTATGAATGGGAAACTCAAACAATTTTGGAATGGCCGAGAGGATAGTAATAGGTCTATAGTTCTGAACGAGATTGTTCCGGCCCCCTTATGAACAGGAACACTCTTGGAAAGCTTCCAACGATGCGGAAATTCACCACTCTGAAGCGATCGATTGAAGAGAATAGTAAGAGGTATAGACAAAGATTTGTAGCAATTTTTCAAAAAATATTGGCGGAATCTCATCAGGACCTGGTCCCTTTTTAGGACCTAACGTTTTCATAGCTTCTTCCACAATCGTCTCAGATAAGGAAATCTCACTCACATAATTACTGCTGTAGAAACCCTCCACGAAGTGCGAATCATCGACAGAAATTTACAGTGACCCTTCTAACGAGATATGTAATTGAAAAAACTTTTCGAATCTGTTGATAACTCCTGCTCTCGCTCCTGCTCTATATTGTCAAGATATCTAGAGAAATCCCTAGGAATTGGTTTTTTTGAAAGTTTTCTGAGTTTCTTGAAACGATTATAATAATATATATCTTTGTGAATTTTATACTTCTTTAGACCAAGCAAATTAGACTTCTGCCTGGAAATAATTGGTGGAGTTCTGGAAACTGTTTTAATCAATTATTTAGGCCTCTAATAAGACTAGTATGAGTTTTGCCCCAATTTCCCAGTGGAGCGTATATGTCGTGACGTTCGAAAAACCTCGAAATTTTCGGACTATTTTAGGTTTTTCTCGAATAGCACTTAATCAAAAACATTGTTGTATTCAAAAGTGGTCTGCATTAAATTCTGCTTCTAAAAAGTATTACGATATTATATTTTGAACAAGTAGTTTTATAGAAATCATACATTTGAACATGGCAAATTATTACACCTTTCGAAAAAACACATTTTTTCACAATAAAACGTAAAGTACCTATGAAACTACAAACTTTAAAACGAAATGTCATAGAATAAGGGTTGTAGACCATCATATGGATGACATGCGATGGATGACAAATTGCTTTGATCAACCGCGTTTCCTAAGTATTCACCGATCTGCTTGACGACATCAAATAAATTTTCATTTTTCTCAGGAATGTCCGTAATCTCTAGGTTGTTCGATCTTTCATTCTGCTCCACTTTATCAAGTCTCGACTGCAGTTCAGATACCTCTTTCTTCAGTATATCATTTTCTAATATCACCTGATTGGCCAATCTCAAAACCTCATTCAGCTTTCCCAATTTGTTCTCGAAATCCGATATTTAATTAGAGCACAATGTTACAGAATTCCCTGAGGTCCCCCCTGATAGCTGAGACCACCGTCCTAACAGCCGACATCAACTGCAACGCATGGTTCTTGCGCATCTTGTTGCACACTATGAT
>JAVSIQ010000059.1:0-54482 GCA_038502775.1 Hippodamia convergens | reverse complement strand
TTGAGGCCTATTAGCCTACTTCCAGCACTAGGACGAATACTAGACAAAATTATAAACAGAAGATTACAATACTGGACAGAACAAAACGATACAATAGACAACAGACAATACGGATTCAGAGAAGGACGATCGACAATAGACGCGATAGACAATCTGATAAATATAATAGAAAGAAATAAAGGGAAAATAAACATCAATTGCTGATAGCATTAGATCTTGAAAATGCATTTAATAGCGCATGGACGCCATATATAAAATATGAGCTAGAAAGAGCAAAAGTACCCAAAAAATTAAGAACAATATGCGAAAATTTCATGACGGATAGACACATAACAAGTGGAACAATAACAAGAACAATGACTAAAGGGATGCCACAAGGGTCAAGTTTAGGGCCAACCCTATGGCTATTAGTCATGCAGGGTTGGTTCCGAATGATTGACATGACTAACAATAAATGGAAAGACAAGGAAGCGACAAGACAGGATACAGACAAAGAACACATACAGGACATAGCCAACATTCTAGCTTTTGCTGACGATGAGTTTATCGTCATCAGTGGAAAATCGTCTAACGAGATAGGAAAGAAATGGAGAGACATTGGGACACGTGTAAGAACTGGGAAAACCATACTGGCGTCAAGTACAATGAGCAAAAGACTGGGACACTATTTATACCGAACAACAAGAAAATAAGACCGCCAAACATAAAAATACAAGGACAGAACATCGAACATAAGGAGACAATAAGATACTTAGGCTTAATAATAGACAGACAGCAGACTTACATAGAACATATAAAGGACATGAGACAAAAAATAAACAAAATGACATTAAAAATAACGAACAGCATGTACAGAACTTACGGACAGGACAGAGAAGTAATAAGACAAATAACGGACAGAGTGATGAAGCGGCTGCGCTGTACGCTTCTGAGATATGGGGCGGCAGAGCAGACCGTGCTCATCAAAAAAGACACATAGAGGCGACACAGAGACCATTACTTTTAAAAATGAACAGGACATACGTAACGACTTCGACATCAGCCTTACAGATCCTAGCAGGAACACCACCTTGGTGGTAAGAAGCAAAAGTAACACATAAGGACTGGCAAATACATAAGACAAACATACAAAACACAAGAAAAAAGGAATCGAACACAGGGCACCCAGCTGAAAGACATCTACAGATAATTACCATGCCAAGCAATAGTAATAAAAGCATGAGAAAAAAGGCACGTAGAGAAGAACTTATGGAGGAATGGCAAAAGAGCTGGGACACAGGAGAGACAGGACGGGAGTCCTGTAAACAGAGTAAACAGATAGGGACAGACAGACTGGAATTGACATTTAAAGCGACACAGTTAATGACCGGACATGGAAACATGCTAACATACATAAAAAGATTCAGACTAAAAGACACAGATGGAAAATGCTTATGCGAAACGGGACAAGACGAGGACACAGAACATATACTGAAAGACTGTAGACTAATTAAAAGAGTCGCAATCAGACAGATGATAACAGGGAAATACAAGAATTTAAATATAGAGTTAAGAAAAAATAACTTAAAAAAACACTGAAGACATTAAGAAAATAAATGAATGGGCAGAAAAAGCAATAGGTGATAGTGATCCACACCTGACCAATTGAGGTACAGAGGAACATCAAAGGGTATCAGTTTGCAGCACAGGACTGATACCCTAAAAGCTGACGTCAATCCACCCTATCCCTCAATTGAGGGTAACGGACGATTGCGCCAGAGATAGATCTGCGCTAGCCAAAAGGCGACGGTGACCCTTCAAACGTTTCATTCCCTCGGGGATGATAACAAGGGGAGCATGGGAGAGAGAAGCCCCACCAAGGTGTCAAAACCTTAGTGCCTCTCAATTGAGGTTGGACTCGTGCGGGTATGTGGTTAGCAGATAGGTAGTGCTAAAGCCGAAAGGCGGGAAGCATTTGGCATAGTGTACCTACTGTACCGTCGTAATGACAGGCTTCGACACACTGCGCCCTGCCCGCTTCTCTATCTTCGTCGACGCTTCGAAAGTGTACTGTACTGTACCCCCTCAGGGGCTGCCCATCTTCGGATGGCAGTTCGGGGATCGCCAAACCCGAGGTACCCGAGGACCTGGTGACTTGTCACCTTGTATATACCGTCCTGACCTAGACATGTCTTAGGGTGGACGGGGGAGATTGGCTTTACCGCCTGTCTCGAAGAGGAGACAACCTCTATAAAAAATCCTCTTTTCCCTAGGTGTAGACAAGTGCTGAAGGGGTTGCTATTGCTAGGGGTTCGATAGCAGGCTGGGGGGTAACCTGGTCCCTAACTTTTCTCACCACTGGGCACCTGGCGCACCCGGTGGGACATTTAGCCTTCTGTTAGGTACGGGCGCACTGCCTTCCAGTGACTTTCTTTCGTCCCTACTCGTGGGAATCATCATGGATAATAATATTAATACAAAAAAGCTACCTAAACGGGATCGTGCTCCTGTCAACCCTGCACGCTCTGCCTCTCCAATTACCCCAGCTCAGTCCCAGGCTTCTTCTTCTGCCCGACCAGCTGCTGCCTTAAAAAATAAAAATCCCCTCTCCCCAAATTTCGGCTGCCTCTACGCCCTCTGTCACTCCTGATCCTGGGCGTTGCTCTACCCCCTGACTTTTCTTCGGCCTCGACTATTTTTGACATAAGAAGAATCCTGGAAGCAAATCTTCTCACTTCTGCCTCTAAAATCCCGAAGGGCCCAAATAGATTTCGTGTTATCTTCCTTTTCGCGGGTTGAGCAGCTATATCTGGCTGCTCAGACCCGCATCTCCCATCTCGAGGGGCGTCTCGAGGAGAGGGCGGCCGTGGCTGCGAGCGCACCCTCGGATACCCCTACTCCTCGTACCTTTGCCTCTGTTGCCGCCTCATCTCCGTCGTCGCCAAAACTACCGGTCCACGTTCCCCCTAAGAAGCATTCTGTAATAATTAACTCCAGTGCCTCGGAGGACTCTGAGGAGGTTCGTTCAGTCGTCTCGTCGGCTCTCCGCAGGGACCCTTGAATTCGCGTTTCGATTATCCGGAAACTGCGGCTCGGTTGTTATCGAGGCCGCTTCGGGTACTGATTTGGAGTCAATAAAGACTGTTTTCGCCTCTTCCGACCATCTAAGCTGCGCTGACCCTAAAAAGATCCTTCCCCGAGTTAAGGTATTTGACGTGCCGAAATTCATGACCAACGAGAGGTTCGTCGACGGTCTCCTGGTCAAGAATGTTGAGGATGAAGCTCTCCGCAAGGACGTCCGGCCTCGGGTGAGAGTGGTCACACGACTTAAGTCCCGCTTCCCTGATAAAGAACACTTCGTCGTCAGCGTCCCCGGTTCTGTTCGTAACATGCTCATTGGCAAGGGTAGGGTGTTTGTCGACCTGGGCTCACACCACCTCATTGACCACTTTAACATAATACGCTGCTTCAACTGCCAGCAGTTCGGACATTCCTCTGGCTCGTGTACCAAACCTAAAGTATGTGGCTTCTGCGCTAAAGCGGGTCATGCCTTTAGGGACTGCCCGTCGAAATCCTCGTCACCATGTTGCGTTAACTGTCGGTCTGGCAGTTTGAGCTCCACTGACCATGACACCGCGAGCCGGGACTGTCCATCGTATGCGAAACAACTAGCACGTTATAAGGGCCTCATTGACTATTCTCAATGAGTTCCCTGAAATTTATTCAAGTTAACGCGCAGCGCTCTGCTGCTGTCACCTCCGCCATTTGTCATCTGGCCGGCCAGAGGTCGCGCGGACTTTTGGTTATACAGGAACCTCACCATGCGTTTGGCGAGCTCAGATGTCTTGGGTCTCGCTCTTCCGTCATCTCGGGTCATGGGACTGCCCCGATGTCCGTCGTGGTCGTCTTGGATCCAGCTATCGAATTCTTCGCCCTGTCTCAATTTTGCGACTGTCACCTCACTACCGTCCTAATTACTTTCAGACAAGTGAAATTCCATCTTTTTAATGTTTACTGTCAGTTTGGTCAGGACATTAGCATCTTCTTGGATAAGCTGGACCACATTATCACTTCACTTTGAGCCTATAAGTTTATAATCTGTATGGATTCTAACGCTAAGTCCCCTCTCTGGTTTTCTGACTCTCGGGACCCCCGTGGTTCTTTGTTAGAGGAATTTATTGCTCGTCATCGCTTGGTGGTTCTCAACTCTGCGGACCAACCCTCCACCTTTTGGTCCCCAAATGGTGAATCAAATATTGATGTCACCCTGGTTCCGTCCCCCCTGGCTGGTCTCTTTTCTGGTTGGCGCGTTCATGACGGTCTTGGTATAGGTGATCATCGTCCTATCTTTTTCAATCTTTCATCATCCACTTCTGGCCCTCCAAGAATTGTTCCGTTTGACCAGAGACCTCGTTTTGTCTGCTCCCACGCGGATTGGGAGGTGTTCGACGCGGAGCTCGAAGCGCGCATTACTGATATCGAGCCGACTCATTCCCCTGTTTCCAAGAAATGCGTGGACAGTCTGGCTTTGATGGTTACAGATGCCATTTACAGGTCAGCTCTACTATCGATTCCTGTCACTACCCAATCTTCCTTCCTAGTAGGCTGGTGGACAGCTGAACTGGCGCAAATGAAGGCCGAAGTCAATAGGAAGCGTCGAGTCTACCAGCGAGCTAGGGTTATTGATGCCTCTCAAAGTTCCATCCGTCTGTTGGCTGAGTACAAGGCCTCTAGGAACCTCTACTCCCAATCCATCAGGCGCGCTAAACTCGACAATTGGTCGAAGTTTGAACGTTCCGAAATTGAGAGGACCCCCTTGGGTATATCGTATAAGATTGCCACCGGGAAACTTACTCGCCCCCTTACGACACACTCCATCATTCGTCCTGATGGCTCCTACACCATCAACGCTTCCGAATCGGCTGAGGTCGTGTTTGATCGCCTTTTCCCGAGGACGACCCGTCTGGGGATACTCCCGAACAGGCCAATACACGGGAGAAATTTTTCTAATTTTTCTGCTCCGGACCCGGCTGATGTCATTGAAAGGTTCTCCATGAGAGACCTTGAAGCCGCTATGTCTGCCACCCGCTCCGTGGGGCACCGGGCATGGACTTAATCTCTGGGCCAATTCTTCGCCGTTATCCCTAACGTCTTGCTTCACCTTTATAATTCCTGCCTCCTGTTTGGCCATTTCCCCGGAGTTTGGAAATCTGCGGCTGTTTGTCTGTTGCTGAAATCGGGAGATCGCTCCCCCCAACGATCCAAAATCCTATCGGCCCATTAGTCTGCTCTCAGTTATGGGCAAGGTTCTTGAGCGTTTGATGCTCAGCCGTCTTACTCGTGATCTCCTGGACCCGGGCAATTGCTCCCCGTCACAATTTGGTTTCAGACCTGAATACTCGACTGAAGACGCTGTTTTTAGACTAATTTCGTTTGCCAGAGACTCCTCTCATAAATACTCCGCGGCGGTTTTCTTAGATATCGAGGGCGCTTTGATAATCTTGGTGGCCCTCCATTTTCCGCCGAGCCCGCGAGGTGGGCGTCTCGGTTTCTCAGCTACGTCTCCTTCACAGCTACCTTACAGATAGGCACGTTGTACACTCTCGACCTACCAACTGCAGCCGCAGACTAACCCGCGGCTGCCCACAGGGCTCTATTCTGGGTCCTTATCTATGAAATTTAGTTTTCGACGAGTGTCTTCTCAGACTCTCTAGGGAGGCTGGGACAGCGATTGCCTACGCTGACGATCTTGTCCTGCTTGCTTCTGCGGACAGTCGTCGAGCTCTTGAGCTGGTTCTCCAACGTTTGGTCGATGTCACTCTCGAGTGGCTCGCCCCATAATAAGCTTACGGTTTCGCTGAGTAAGACCAAGGCCGTCCTCCTTCGTGGTTCTCTCGACCGCGGCGTCCTCCAACTGTCCGCCTTCAAGGCGGTTCAATCGAGTGGGTCTCTGAGCACCGTTATCTGGGGGTTGTTGTTGATTCGGGTCTTTCCTTCATCCCTCACGTGAGATCCTTGAGGGATAAGTCCCAGGCAATCGCTTCTAAGCTCTCGCGGCTGAGGCGCGCCCTGGGGGGATCAGTCCAAGGCTCCCTTGACGTGTACTACACCTGCATTTTTCTCCCCATTATTTCCTATTGCGCTGCGGCCTGGTACGATCGCTCTCTCCATTCTCACGTCCTTCGATCGCTGACTTCTGCACAGCGTTTCTTCCTTCTTTTTATCTCTCCTTCCTGTCGAACAGTAGCGAACTCCTCCCTCCAGGTTATCACCGGTAAATTACCGGTTCAATACTACATTCACCTCCGGGCGGCTAAGTTCCACTTCAAGAGAGGACTTTCCTTCTCCTTATTTGATACAACTTTTTCTCCTATACCTCTTGATCTTCCTAATCGCTTAATGGAGCTGCGTCGTTTGTAGGATGAGTGCCTTCACCAACTCATGACTCGGTGGCAGAGTGATTGGGACGCCAGTCTCACTGGCCGAGTTACTCACGAGTGGCTCCCAATGGTGGACTTCATCACCACCAACGGATGGTTCAGACCATCCTTCCCACTCGCCTGTTTCATAACGGGTCATGGACCTTTCAGGAGTAAGCTCTTCTCCCTCGGTCTGGTCGAGGATGATCGCTGCCGGTGTGGACGACCGGAGTCCGGTGACCATGTCCTTCGGAGTTGCCACTTTTCGGGGATCTCCGGATTCGGCATGGACTGGTGTCTCCTGAGACTGCCGCACCTCTCGTCTCCTTCGGTTCCGACCGAACTCTGTTCGCTCCCCTGTCCTCCTTCGCCGCTGATGCTGTCCAACGCCTTAACTCCTGGCATAATGGATAGTCTGGGAACGCAATGATGATATAAGTGCTTAAACGATGGTAAAGAGCTTCGCTCAGGGACCATCATACGCACTGCTGAGCGTGTACCTACTGTACCCCTCCCAGGGTCAGTACCTTGTCGTGGTGGGGGGGCTGAAGGGCTGCCAGGTATCTTAAGCTGTGAACTGAACAAGGAATCAGCTGAAAGAAGACGCAGCCTACTAAAACTGGCCACACCAATGTCTTGATAACGTCGCAAGATATGATCAAGGCTTACGGTGCAGAGGTCGGACCCTCAGTACCGGTCGGAATCGGTGGTGCCAAGGCAGGCCCCGCCCGACCGTCATCCAGAGACTGCCGTACTTCTCCGGTTGCCCATGCCGGAGAAAGTAAATTTGCTAGTGGGCAAACACAGCCAACAAAGGCGGACAATCCGAACCACTCTTCTTCTAGAGGGACGAGGAGAACTCCGCCGCCTGAAAAGGTGGCGAACCCACAGTCGTCTGCAAAGACGACTAAGCTGTCGACTGCAAAGTCGACAGCTAAGACTATACCGTCTCCGACGCTGAAAAGCAAGGAGACGGCGAAGGCGAATTTGAGCAGTGGAGACTCTGCTGCACAAAAACGCCGTCAGTCAACCACTTCTCCCGCAACCCCCATCCCGGAGGAAGCAGGAGTAGCGGGAAGCCCGTGCGAGAGGGGAGGATCGGTGGAGACGGAGCTAGCTGATCTGACCCTCACAGCTATGAAAAACGAACTCTCGGAGTTCATGGCTGATCCAATCAACAAGATTGGGAAAAAGCAAAGCACAACCCTGATGCGCGTGTTCCACGAACTGGAGAGGAGGATATCCTCTCTGGAACGAGACAATGCGCGCCTTGAGGAAAGGCTTGAAGAGAGAAGCAGACTGGAAGGAAAGCTTCTCTCGGCGCAATCTGGAGAGACAGCCACCACATCGAGGTCCTGGGCCTCAGTGGTGTCCTCGCCGCCGCAGACCAATCCTGTGATCTTCATGAAGCCGAGCGAGGGTCAGGATCCGTCCCAGACCCTACAGCGAGTAACGGAGGCCCTCCGAAAGGAGGCTCCCTCCGCGAAAGTTAGGAGCTCTACACGCCTGAAGTCCGGCACAATTCTTCTGAATGTGCCGACTGAAAAGGACAGTAGAGTAATCCAAGCTGTCCTGGCGAAGAGCAACTTCAATTGATCTGAGCCAAAGCGAGTACAACCACGAGTACTGGTGCACGAGGTCGAAAAAAAGGTTAAGCGACAAGGAACTCGTGACTCTTATTGTCGCCAAGAATCTCCCCGAAGGGGCAGATGAGGCGGCAATAGAAAAGCAGTCGAGGGTGATCTATAGATACATCTCAACGACCAAGAGGCAGAAGGTGGTCTTAAGTTGTCCTGCACAGCTTTCGACTGCCCTCCTTCGACAGGGCCGTGCTTATGGTGAGATGACCTCTTATAGGGTCTATGAACATTTTAGTATTGTGCGCTGCTTTAAGTGTCAAGCTTACGGGCACTCTGCGAGTGTCTGTAAGGCGAAGTAGGCAATCTGTAGCGTTTGCGCCGAAAGGGGCCACAGCTACAGGGATTGCAAGGCCGACAAGCCTGCATGTTGTATAAACTGCAAGCTCAAAAAGCTGGATGCCTCGCATCCAGCCAGCTCGTATAGGTGCCAAATCTACAAACTGAAGTTCAAAAATATAAAAGTAGAGTAGACACGCGGATACCATCCGCATAATGCAAATAAATGGGCAAAAATCGGAAGCGGTAGCTTCCGAAATAAACCGTATGTCAAGCATACACAATATCGATGTAGCGATAATTCAAGAACCCTACCATGCTTTTGGTGGGGTTAAGTGTCTGGGGCTCACCACGAGACTTGTCTCGGTGGGCGAGAACCCCATGGCTATTTTCGCCATCTTTAATAAAGACATGAATGTGGTGCAGATTCGACATTTGTCGAGTTCTCATGTCAGTGTCATAGGGGTAACCCTAGGTAATGACACAATCTATTTAATAAATGTCTACTGTCAATATAGTCAGAGTATTGACCATACTTGGCAGATATGGAAAGGATCCTTATGTCCCTCGGGCGGAGCAAAGTCGTTGTCTGCATGGACGCCAACGCAAAGTCACCGTTATGGTTTTCTGGCGACAGGGACCAACGTGGCGCTCTTCTCGAGGATTTCATAACCCGATTCAATCTACAAGTAGAAAATAAGGCTGGAAATCCGCATACTTTTGCATCCTCATGTGGGACGTCAAATATAGACGTTACGCTTTCGAACCTCAATGACGGGGTCATGTCCGATTGGTCTGTTAAGGAAGCTTGGTTAACAAGCGACTACAGACCGATAATTTTTACACTGAAAAGTCTGAGCAATTCAAAAAATATAACTCACGTTCACCAACCAAAATTCCTCAAGAGGAATGCGGACTGGGAACTGTTTGACACAGAGCTGGACAGGAGGCTTGAAAACTTCGCTCCGTCTGCCACCACAGCGTTAGAACTGGACGCCTTGGTGTCCAGAATGACGCAAGCGATCTACCAATCGGCTTTAATATCGATACCAACAGCTGCACATGCCCGGCATAGTGTTGGCTGGTGGGGTAGTGAGCTTACGCAACTTAAGAGTGATCTCAACCGGAAACGGAAGAGATACAGGAAGGCCCGGAATCGCCGGCTCCCACTCGAAGTTGTGGAACGGTTGGCTGCCAAAACCCGGCATGCTAACAACCAATATGTGGCCAAGATCAGAAAAGCGAAGTTTGAACACTGGCGAACGTTCATCAGAACGGAAGCCAGGAAAAGCCCCTGTTCGGCAGGTTACAGGGTGGTGTCGGGACGTGTCTCGGCACCCCCTGTAATTTCGTCGGTAAAAGACTCAGATGGAGAGCATACGAAAACTTGGGATGTCTCGGTAAGAGTTAATTTCAAGCAACTCATGCCAATGGACGTCTCCGAGACGGACACCATCGAACAGTCGGCAGTACGTGAGGACATCTGTCTAACGGATCTTGAGCCCCTGGCTCAACCATCTAGTGACTTGGGCATTGAGGAACTAGATGTCGCATTGGCTGCGACCAAGAATAATTGCGCACCCGGTCCGGACTTGATATCAGGAGCAATCCTGAAGAGAGTCCGGGAAAACCATGTCGACTTGTTGCAAAAGATCTATGATCTCTGCTTCAAGCTCACCCACTTTCCAAAGCCCTGGAAAACCGGGAGGATTTGCCTTATCCTCAAGTCTCCAGAGAAGTCCATGGATGACCCAAAGTCTTACCGACCCGTTTGCTTGTTGAACGAGATGGGTAAGGCCTTAGAGAGGCTGATACTTAACCGTGTCAGTCCGCGATACAAGTTGTCTGGACAGGAATCCGAGAACCAGTATGGTTTTCGCCCTGGAAAGGCAACAGAAGACATAGTCAGAAAGGTCGTTGACTTTGCCCGTACATCAGATCTTACATACGTGGCTGGTCTGTTTGCAGACATAGAAGGCGCCTTTGACAACATGTGGTGGCCTGCGGTACTGCGCAGAGTAAAATCTGCCCTACCTGGATCGCCATATGTGAAAATCCTTTCGTCATACCTATCGGAGAGGTTTGTTACGTTCTCGCAAGGAACCGGTACTACCGCCGTGAGGTAAACAGGGAATGCCCACAAGGATCGGTCCTGGGACCTTTTCTATGGGACCTTCTCCTGGACGAACTACTCAACTTACTGGTGTCCAGCCAGGGCTTGCCCTGGCATATGCTGACGATTTAGCCATCTGTGTGCGAGCTAATAGCCGGAGGACAATAGAGGAAACTCTACAGTCCTACACCGAAGTCATTGAGAACTGGCTTACTCAGAACAAGCTCACACTTTCCACGAAGAAGACACATGCTGTCTTACTGAAGGGAAAACTAAGTGTGAGCCGACCACCGACGGTTCGTCTCGCAAGAGGAACACTAAGGTGGTCAAAAACGACACCACGTACCTCGGCGTCATGTTAGATGCATCCCGTATGTCAAGTATCTCCGCAGCAAAGTCAACTCCCTTAACATGAAGTTTCGGCGGTTGTGCAGAGCTGATGGAGAGGTTGGAAGCCGCATGATGCGAGTGCGCTACCGAGCAATTTTTATTCCTGTGGTCCTGTACTGTTCGTCAGTCTGGATACACAGGATAAAAAACTCGCACTTTGCAAGGCAACTAAGAGCGTGCCACAGGTCAGTTCTCCTAATCCTATCAAGAGCCTGCAGAACGGTGTCGACCCCGGCACTGGAAGTTCTGACAGGCAGTATCCCAATAAGACATATGGCAGTAATGTCAACAGCAGGGTATCATTTCCGAAGGGCATGATGTTCCAATATGCGGATAGGCTCTTTGAACCTCTAAATTCTCAGAGTACTACCTACAAGAGTCAACTTGCTCGCTACAAGAAAAGGCTCAAGGATATGTTGATCAAGGAATGGCAGCGTGAGTGGGATGACTCCCATCGGTCTATCACAGATGGATCCCCAAGGTTGACTTTGGTATCAGTAATGCTTACTTTCGTCCAGATTACCATCTGACGTGTTTCATTACTGGACACGGCCCTTTTCGGGCCAAGCTACATGAGCTTACTCTCGTCCCCGACCCCGGGTGCGTTTGTGGTGCAGATGAAGATTCTTATCATGTCCTTTTTATATGCAGTAGATATGATCATATTCGCCCAATATCCATTCCTGGCTATATAGATTCACCACATGATCTTATAGCCACAAATTCAAACTTTCAAAAGACACGAGAGCTTGCAAAGTCGATTCTGGGCTGCCTTTATCTTGAAAGAAATGGCGACAATAGTGGATAAAATGCAATCCACATAAAGCAAATTTAATAAAGAAAGAAAGAAACATAAAGAACCGAAATATTGTGTATGCAACCATACGGTCGCGAAAAAACCATTCGGACTAAGTTGGTAGATAATAGACATCAAATCTAAAATCAAATTCCATTAAGCCAAATGGAACATCAGGACACCAAAACTCTACCCTTAAAGCATTAGATACCAAAATTTGTTCAGATTCATCTGAACTTATTTCCATTAAAAAGCGAAACCCATTATTTGCATTAAATGTCTTTGGCTCAAATTGGTAGATTGGAATCTAGATGTTCCATAGGAACACGAGCCCAAACTAGGGCGATGATGAATTGGCGTATAATAAAAGATGGCTAAGAGTCAGTCTCGAACAGACTCAAGCCGTCCATATATGCGCTGAGCCCTGTACCTACTGTACCCCTCCCGTGGTCAGTGCCTTGTCGCGGTGGGGGGGCTCAAGGGCTGCTAGGTATCTGAGGCTGTGAACTGAGCAAGGAATCAGCCGATAGAAGACGCCTACTAAAACTGACCAAACCCATGAATCTTATGCAAATGTCGAGCAGAAAGATGAAAGTTTACCGCACAGAGGTCGGATCCTCAGTGCCCGTCAGGGTTAGGGGTGCTAAGGCAGGCTCCACCGGACCGTCATCCAGCGACTGCCCCACGTCTCCAGTTTCCCATGCTGGAGCCGTTAAGAAGGTTAGTGGGAAGTCAGCCGAAAAGCTGACAAAACAGTCCTTGCCGCCTGAACAGGAGGCGAAACCCAAGTCTACCGTGACAAAGTCGCCGACTGCAAAGTCGGTGGCTTCTAAGACTATACCGTCATCGTCGCCGCAAGGCAAGGTGGCGCAGAAGGCGACCCGGAGTAGCAGCCAAGTTGCTGCTATTACGAAACGCCGGCAGTCAAACCCTTTCCTTGCCGCCTTCCATCCGGGAAGAAAGTGAGGAAACGGGGAACCTGGAAAATGGCAACGAGCCAGCAGAGGGTCTAACAGAAGAGTTGACGGTACTCTCCGAGCAGACCCTAACAGCCATGAAGGATGACTTGTCAGACTTCTTGGCTGACCCGATCCAAAAGATCGGGAAAAAGCAGAGTACCCACCTGATGCGTATCTTTAATGAACTGGAGAGGAGAATATCCTCTCTGGAACAGGAAAGGGCGCGTCTGGAGGGTCGCGTTGAAGAGAGGAGCCGCCTAGAAAGCGTGCTTCTCTCGGCGAATGCTGGAGGAGCCACTACCAAGAGGTCCTGGGCCTCGGTGGTGGAAACCCCTCTAGCGCAAACAACCAAAAAGGTCGCGATGACGCCTATGAAGCAGGCACGGGCAAACCCCGTGCTCTTCATAAAGCCGAGCGAGGGCCAGAAACCGTCTCAGGCCCTAAAGCGAGTAACGGAGGTCCTCCGCAAGGAGGCTCCCTCCGCCAAAGTACGGAGCTCTGCATGCCTGAGGTCGGGTATTATTCTTCTGAATATGCCCACTGAAAAGGATAGCAGAGTTATCCAAGAAGCCTTGGTGAAGAGTGACATCAGTTGCTCTGAGCCGAAACGTGTACTTCCAAGAGTTCTCGTACACGATGTCGCCAAGGGTTTAGGCGACAAGGAAATCGTGCGGATGATTGTATCCAAAAATCTCCCCGAAGGGGCTGATACGGATGCAATCACAAAGCAGTCTAGAGTTATCTTCCGATACCACTCTAAGACTAAGAGGCAGAAGGTAGTCTTAAGTTGTCCCGCAAAGCTTTCGACTGCCCACCTAAATCAAGGCCGCGCTCTGGTGCTGTCACCTCCGCCATTTGTCATCTGGCCGGCCAGAGGTCGACGGACGTTCTGGTTATACAGGAACCTTAACATGCGTTTGGCGAGCTTAGATGTCTTGGGTCTCGCTCTTCCGTCATCTCGGGTCATGGGACTGCTCCGATGTCCGTTGTGGTCACCTTGGATCCAGCTATCGAATTCTTCGCCCTGTCTCAATTTTGCGACTGTCACATCACTACCGTCCTTATCACTTTCAGACAAGTGAAATTTCACCTTTTTAATGTTTACTGTCAGTTTGGTCAGGACATTAACATCTTCTTGGATAAGCTGGACCACATTATCACCTCACTTCGAGCCTTTAAGTTCATAATTTGTATGGATTCTAATGCTAAGTCCCCTCTCTGGTTTTCTGACTCTCGGGACCACCGTGGATCTTTACTGAAGGAATTTATTGCTCGTCATCGCTTAGTGGTTCTCAACTCTGCGGACCAACCCTCCACCTTTTGGTCCCCCAACGGTGAATCAAATATTGATGTCACCCTGGTTTCGTCAACCCTGGCTGGTCTCCTCTCTGGTTGGCGCGTTCATGACGGTCTTGGTATAGGTGATCATCGTCCTATCTTTTTCAATCTTTCATCGTCCACTTCTGGCCCTCCTAGAATTGTTCCGTTCGACCAGAGACCCCGTTTTATCTGCTCCCATGCGAATTGGGAGGTGTTCGACGCTGGGTTCGAGGGCGTATTGCTGATGTCGAGCCTACTCAATCCCCTGTTTCTGAGGAATGCGTGGACAGTCTGGCTTTGATTGTTACAGATGCCATTTACAGGACGGCTCTACTTTCAATTCCTGTCACTACCCAATCTTCCTTCCGGGTAGGCTGGTGAACAGCTGAACTGGCGCAAATGAAGGCCGAGGTCAATAGGAAGCGCCGGGCCTACCAGCGAGCTAAGGTTATCAATGCCTCTCAAAGTTCCATCTCCCGCCTGTTGGCTGAGTATAGGGCCTCTAGGAACCTTTACTCCCTAACCATCAGGCGCGCCAAACTCGAGGTTGGCGCGCCTGATGGGGGGCGAGTAAGTTTACCCGTGGCAACCTTATACGATATACCCCAAGGGGTCCTCTCAATTTCGGAAAGTACAAACTTCGACCATTGTCGAAATTGTTGCGAACTCCTCCCTCCAGGTTATCACCGGTAAATTACCAGTTCAATACTAGATTCACCTTCGGGCGGCTGAGTTCCACTTCAAGAGAGGACTCTCCTTCTCTTTATTCGATACAACCTTTCCTCCTACACCTCTTGATCTTCCCAATCGCTTAATGGAGCTTCGTCGTTTGGAGGATGAGTGTCTTCACCAACTCATGACTCGTTGGCAGAATGATTGGGATGCCAGTCTCACTGGCCGAGTTACTCACGAGTTGCTCCCAATGGTGGACTTCATCAACACCAACAAATGGTTCAGACCATCTTTCCCACTCACCTGTTTCATAACGGGTCATGGACCTTTCAGGAGTAAGCTCCTCTCCCCCGGTCTGGTCAAGGATGATCGCTGCCGGTGTGGTCGACCGGAGTCTGGTGACCATGTCCTTCGGAGTTGCCCACTTTTCAGGGATCTCCGGATTCGGCATGGGCTAATGGCTCTTGAGTCTGCCGCACCTCTCGTCTCCTTCGGTTCCGGCCGGGCTCTGTTCGCTCTCTGTCCTCCTTCGCCGCTGATGCTGGCATAAGCCTTAATTCCTGGCATAATGGATAGTCTGGGAACGCAATGATGATATAAGTGCTTAAACGATGGTAAAGAGTTCCGCTCAGGGACCATCATACGCACTGCTGAGCGTGTACCTACGTACCTCCTCCCGTGGTCAGTGCCTTGTCGCGGTGGGGGGGCTAAACCCGGCGTTACCCAGGTGAAAATTTTCTGCACCAGAACCCAGGTGGGGTCCAATGGACCCCAACTTCAAAATGATTAAAATTTATGTTTCAATTGTTTTTTTTTGAAATATTCTAACAGAAATGTTATGACTATACTGATACCTTGGAAGAAAAATAAACAAACTTCCATAGATTCATAAATTTATTGTTATATTCACAGAAATCCAAACATATCAAAAATGAGCTCCAAAAATACACACATTTTCTGAAAATTCAGCAACTGAACAAATTTCCCTTTAAAATTAAAATAAACTAGAAAAATACAAGAAGAAAGGGTCGCTTCACAACATATGAATTGGTGCGGTAAATAGAATTAAAAACAGAAAAACTAGCTGTCACCCAATTCCATACAATTTTTGCACAGAAAATGCATGTGAGCCAAACATAAAAATGTCCGGCACCGTTCACAGGCGTTTTTTGATTTCCTGTCTAGATTTCTGGGGCACTCCTGACATCTACCGCGTCCTATTTGTTGTCTTTTGGAAGGAGGCGGTTCTGTTTCACCCAACATGCATACTATTTTTGTTCGGAGTTCTTTGGTCAGAGACGGGGATTATTTTTCCTGAGGTGCATAGTTGGTTCTACCAAAGCCAGACCTAGATCCTCTAAAAAAAGTCGACGTTTTCTTGAAATCTCGTCAGTATTGATCCTGTAAATTACTTGACTATTAATTCCTGCAGTATCCATCAGAGAAAAGAAAATTCTCAACGGCCATCTTCTGCAATTTCGAGCGACGCTATAACTTCCTGATAATTCATCGACAACATCTACGCCTCCCTTCGTGAAATTATAAAAACTTATAATTTCTGGGAGTTTTTCATCTCCTGTCGACTCATCAATCTGGTCATCATGGTGAAGGGAAGAGAGTAAAATGACATTTTTACCTTTTTTTGGCACATATGATACTATTGTTATATTTTTTTGAAATCCAAACACGGAACTTGTAGATTCTCTCTTTTTCAAATCTAACAATCTATTTGGTATCTCTCGTTTATTTTTCCTCAGGGTTCCGACCGACGTTAGGTGATGATTCTCATACAAGATTCTTACAAGTTCATAGGAAGTGTACCAGTTGTCGAACGTGATGTTTCTATTACTGCCAGATATTGGTGCTACCAATCTTTGCACGATATCTTTCGGTTTATTACTCAATTTATAGATCCCATCTGGCTGAGATCCTGCATAAACTTCCATGTTCAGCACATAAAATGTACGAGAATCCACCATTGCCTGGATTTTTATTCCGTATTTCGCAGGCTTGTTAGGGATATATTGGCGAAAAGAGCAGCGACCTCGAAAAGATTCTAATTTTTCATCTATTGTCACATATTCACCAGGAGTGTACACTTCTTGGCAGTTTGAAACAAACTTCTCAAATAGACCCCGGATAGCTGCAAGTTTGTCTATTTTCAAGCGTTCTTGCCGATTATCCACGTTGTCAAAACGTAAACATCGGAGCAAGAACATAACTCTATTGTAAGCCATTATTGAACGAAATATGTCAACGCCAGTTCCGTTCGTCCTCCACAGATCTTTCAGATTTCGATGACTATTTCTGTATACACTAGCAAGGTAAAGGATGCCAAATAAAGCCTTTATTTCTGTTGTACCGGTATTTCCACAGTACTGTTTTTCTTTATAGCCTACGCTTGATTTCTCTATAATAATATTTGTGCAATGTGTTATATTATCAAGAATTGTTGGATCAAAGAACAATAACCAGCAATCTAAAGGAGTTTTGGCGCTCTTCGCGTAGGGTTTTGCTCCTGGTAGTTTCGTAATTATGTTTTCTGCTCTAGTTCGTACTCTGTTATAGCTACGATTCTTGAGCCATTTTGTGATACCGTCTTTACCCAAAAAATAATTACCTTTTTCGTCAGTTATTTCTTCCTCTGATACTTCATCGTTTTGAGATTCATTTTCTACAATTTCATCATCAGAATGATAACTGTTGATACTTATGTGGTCTTCTTCATCAACATCTTGAGCGTCCCTAAATTCTCCGTCATTCTCATAATCCTCGTCATCCTCGCATTCCTTCCAAAGCGCCATGAGTTTTGCTTGCTCTTTCTCGTAATATGACATTCTGTAAATTGAATAGTATTGTTTTGAATGGTATATTCTCATCATATGAACGTAACCACTCACCTTCTTTCGGTTTTCAACGTTTTATTTGAAAGTAGTAAAATTGTTACGTAAGTACACAAGTGGGGTCTAGGAGGCCTAGACATGATTTGACACGCTGTTTCTCATTCGTTGTGCAACTCACGACTGAAATCGGCCATCCGTTGTCTTCATGTACATATTTCAGGAAGCTATAGGCAACCTGAATGACATAACTGACACGAAACAAAAGTTACGACCGAACTTAGTTTACTGGGGGCGCGGTAGACCCCACCTGGGTAACGCCGGGTTAAGGGCTGCTTGGTATCTGAGGCTGTGAACTGAGCAAGGAATCAGCCGATAGAAGACGTAAGCCTACTAAAACTGACCAAACCCAAGAATCTTATGCAAATGTCGAGCAGAAAGATGAAAGTTTACCGCACAGAGGTCGGATCCTCAGTGCCGGTCAGGGTTAGGGGTGCTAAGGCAGGCTCCACCGGACCGTCATCCAGCGACTGCCCCACGTCTCCAGTTTCCCATGCTGGAGCCGTTAAGAAGGTTAGTGGGAAGTCAGCCGAAAAGATGACAAAACAGTCCTTGCCGCCTGAACAGGAGGCGAAACCCAAGTCTACCGTGACAAAGTCGCCGACTGCAAAGTCGGCGGCTTCTAAGACTATACCGTCACCGTCGCCGGAAGGCAAGGTGGCGCAGAAGGCGACCCGGAGTAGCAGCCAAGTTGCTGCTATTACGAAACGCCGACAGTCAATCCTTTCCTTGCCGCCTTGCATCCGGGAAGAAAGTGAGGAAACGGGGAGCCTGGAAAATGGCAACGAGCCAGCAAAGGGCCTAACAGAAGAGTTGCACGCTCTGCTTCACCTATCACCCCAAGACAGTCTCAGGCTTCTTCTTCTGTCCGACCAGGATGCGTCTCCGCGGCGCTCCGGGCGCCGACTCAGTCTCGGGAGAAATCCTTCGTCGTGTGTGGCTGGCTTTTCCAGACGTTCTGCTCGAACTGTTCAATGGCTGCCTTTCTCTTGGGCATTTCCCAACTAGCTGGAAGCGTGCAGACGTCAGGCTGCTCTTGAAGTCCCCTGATAGACCCGTAGATCAACCAAAATCATACCGGCCGATTTGTCTGCTCCCGGAGCTTGGTAAGTTGCTGGAGCGTCTGCTGGTGGCTCGCCTTGAGAACTTTTACTTCTCTCGTGATCTTCACTCCCCTAACCAGTTCGGATTCCGCCCGCGTTTGTCTACGGAGGACGCGGTCCGCCGTGTGGTCGGGTTTGCCCACGACTCTCAGCATAAATACGTTGCTTTCGCGTTTTTGGATGTGGAGGGGGCCTTCGACGCACTTTGGTGGGTCAGTATTTTACGGAAGGCAATTAGATCTGCGATGCCTGCAGAATTACTACATATATTAAAAAGCTATCTTACCCACAGATCCATCACGCATCATCACGGCTCGGGGAGGATCCGTAGGAGGGTCACGAGGGGATGCCCACAGGGTCTAGTCGACGCCTTCTTGAGTCCGGCATGCAACACCTCCTGAACATAGTGTCTGCCTGGATGTCTGAAAACAAATTACTGCTATCAACCCCTAAGTCGTGCTGCCTGCTGCTCAAGGGAAGGCTCGACCCGGAGCGCCCTCCACTTGTCCGGTTGGACGGTCGAGGCCTCAGCTGGGTATCGCGAGCAACATACCTCGGTGTGGTCCTCGACTCAGGTCTCACCTTCCTTCCGCACGTCCTCTCCATCCGGGACAAATCTTCCAAGATCGCCTCTAAACTGATGAGACTGGGGAAGGCGATTGGCTGCGACTCGAGAGGTTCCCTGCGAACCTATTATGACTCTATCTTTATCCCCATTGCTACCTATTGCAGCTCTGTTTGGTTTCACAGAGTCAGCAACTCGCACGTGCGTAGAGCTTTGATCTCTGCTCAGAGATACTTTCTCTCACTTACCTGCTCCGCGTGCCATACTGTCTCGAATTCTGCCCTTCAGGTGATTTGTGGCTGCCTTCCTCTGGATCTCGCGATCGTGTTCCGTGCTGGATGTTTCCTTTTCTCCAGAGGTCATCCCTTGGATTCAGATCCGTTTCCTATCCGGGGCCCCCTGCCTGGTGGCTGAGCCCGAACCTGAAAAAAGAGCAGGAGTTAAAAGATACAAAATAGCGCTGTTAAATCAACTCATCTCTTGTTGGCAGTCCTAGTGGGAGGCCTCGGACACGGGTCGCTCCACGTATGCGTGGATACCGGTGATTGACGCTGTAACACACCAGCCCTGGTTTCGCCTGGACTACGCCCTAACATGTTTTATAACGGGGCATGGACCATTTCGCGCCAACCTCCATAGGCTGGGAATTTCTGAAACATCGACCTGTGAGTGCGGCCAGGCCGAGACTGCTGAACACATACTTACCTCCTGTGACCTCTCGTCTCTCTTCGTTGAATCGGCGGGTCTTGGTGGTCGTCGGATTTCCCTTCTCTGGTCGGTTCCCCTGCGGTATTTTGCCCGATCAGGGCGCTGGCGGGAGAATTGGTCGCCGAACTGCAACGCAGACACGGTGGCAAATCCGCGCGTTAGCCTGGGTCAGCAATGATGATGAACCTTCCTTCACGTGCTATAACATGGTGAAGAGCATCTAGCTCATGTACCATTGAAGCACAGCTGAGCTGTACCGCAATAATACAAGAACCGTACTGTCGACATATAGAAAATGACTTTTATGACATTCACAGTTACGATACACAAACAAAAACACAAATATTGACAAAAAAGACACTGAACAATGTAATGTAAAATTCAGAGTATATGTACGGAAATATGTTCTAGATATTTAAAAAGAAAAAGGGTCGGGGAGGAATCTGATTGGTGGACGGAGGAACTGCAAGTACTGAGACAGCAATTGGGACAACATAGGAGGTATGCACAACAGGAACAACGGCAGGAAATACGTCAACGGAGATGGGAAATATACGGACAATTAAGGAACAACTATAGAAAGGAAATACGGAGAACCAAACTGGTACATGCACAGAGGATGATAGAGGAGATGGGTGAAAAGGACCCGTGGGATAAATTGTGGAAGTACTTTAATAGAAGGATGAAAAACACGAAAACGAACATAAGAAAGGAAGACGGAACCTATACAAAGGATGAAACAGAAAAGCATACATACCTGATGGATAAATACTTTCCCCAAGACCAGGAAGAACAAGACACAGACGAGATGAGGAACATAAGGAGGAGGAGCATACCGCAACAACCAATTAATAGAGCCAGAAATTAACAACGAGGAATTGAGGCGGACAATAAGTGGATTGAAGAAGGGAAAATGCACAGGAATGGACAGGATACCAAACGAAGCCGTGGTACATATACATGAGGTAACAGAGGATATACTGGTGAACATATACAACAAATGCTTGACACTGGGAAAATTTCGCAAGGTATGGAAAGAAGCAAAAGTGATCTGGATACCAAAAAAAGACGGCGCATTGAGACCAATTAGCTTTTTGCCTACCTTAGGAAAAATTCTGGATATGCTCACAAACAGACGACTACAACACTGGCTGGAGACGAATAACGGACTAGACAACAGACAATACGGATTTCGGGAGGGGCTTTCGACAACGGATGCTATGGACAAATTATTGGAACATATAGAAAAAAATAAGAACGATCACAGACACCAACTTCTTGTAGCACTGGACTTACGAAATGCCTTTAACAACGCGTGGACACCGTACGTAAGATCAGAACTGGAAAGGGCCAAAGTAACAACGGCTTTGAGAATATTGTGTGAAGACTTTTTGACAGGACGTACAATAACGAGCGGACAAACAAAGAGGACGATGACCAAGGGATGTCCTCAGGGCTCCAGCCTCGGCCCAACATAAGACCACTAACAATAAAAATAGACGGACAACATAGAGACACAATCAAATACCTAGGACTGACAATAGATAGACAACTAACTTTCTTAGAGCACATAAAAGACACCAGAAACAAAATTAGCAAACTGTACGCCAAAATAATGGAAAAACTAAAACGGATTCATGGAAGATCGCGAAGATTTCTGAGCGAGCTATCACGCCTTGTCCTCAGTCAATAGTTCCGGGGAAATTTCAGAGAGCAGATTTCAAATGCCGTCCTCGTATAGGTCCTTTTGGTAACAGCCCCCGGAAATGTAATGTTTTCCAGGACGGAGCCGTTCGGGAAGATTCCTTAGCGAACTACCCCGACCTGTCCTCAGTCGATAGTTCCGGGGGAAATTCGAGAGAGTAGATTTCGAACGCCGTCCTAGTATAGGTCCTTTTGGTCATAGCCCCGGAAATGTGTTTTCTCCCAGGACGGGGCCGTTCGCAAAGATCTCTCAGCGGACTACCCCGACCTGTTCCTGCTAAATTTTCTGGGGGAATATTGCTAGATGTGAATTCTAATGCCATTCACTCTGAAGTAGTGATTGTCGAAGTCCGAAAAAAAATTCCGAACCATGACGATGCCGTTCGCGATGATCCCAATATCCGGAGGGTTATCCCGTGCTCTCCTGCCTTATGTATGTGTGGTGGTATCGGTGTCGGATGGGAACTTGCAAAAATATATAAAAACGATGTGGGACGATTCGAACTTGTACTTTAGTAATGTTTTTCGACTTGTATGTGTCTGGATTAATTCCTTATTCGACATCGGAAATAGTATAAGATGGTTACCAGGTCTGGCCGTCTGCGCTCAAGCAGTCGCGTCGTGCCTTCGGCTCCGACTCCGGTCGGACCCTCGGCACCCGAGAGTACTACCTGAACGGTCCGAGGGGGTATCCCGTGCTCTCCAGGCATATGTATGTGTAGTGGTATCGGTGTCGGATGGGAACTTAGAAAAATATTTAAATACGATATGGGACGATTCGAACTTGTACTCTAGTAATGTTTTTCGACTTGTATGAATCTGGATTAATTCCTTATTCGACTTTGAAGATAGTATAGGATGGTAACTTGAACCGGTCGTCTCCGCTCGAGTATTCGCTTCGTGCCTTCGCCTCCGACCCCGGGCGGACCCGCGGCACCCGAGATTACTAACTGAACGGTGCCATGGGGTATCCCACGTTTTCCAGGCAAATGCAGGGTCTTGACACATTCCTACCCCCACCCCAAATAGTATTTTTAGTTGAGACAACAAATACTCGTGTCGCTGCATACGCCAATATTTAGTGATATCGTCAATAGATTTTTCTGTTTGAGGTTTTTAGTCGTGTTTCATGTTTGTCAAACAAATGTTTTATTGACATAATTCACACAATTATTGATCACATTATGTATTTACATTCACAAGATCAAATGGATATGAAGAAGATTGAAACAGGAGTACACATTGCTTCCTCGGGGGTCGTCCTCCACTTTCTCCAATAACCAAATAAAACTTTGTACATGCATATAATAATATTGTCATTTTTTTTTTGTTATTTTATAGAATTTTAATTATCTGGTTATTTTTTGATGAATGTTAATATCTGGATGAAGCTAAACAACACAAGCTTAAGCTTACGTGTCTCATCCAGACTTTTTTGTATTGGAATCTACCTGAATAAATTTGATTGATTGATTGAGTTATTACTTATTTATTAAATATTGGAGAGTTATTATCCACTTTCTTCATCATTGTAAAACACAATCTGTGACAAAATTCCAAGAAATGAAAGAAAGAAGAATTTCTTCAGGTGAGTACAATTATAATTTTTCTCATTCATCTCTTGTTTTTTTTTTTATTAGCTGAATCTTTCAGATTTATGTTTTTTACTCAGTGATTAAAAAAAAATTATTCTTTATAGGTAAAAGAGCTGTGATACTTTCTAAATTGAACTGTTTGAGACGAACACACTTGAGGGCACAGGAACAGATTCTCCACAACATGATTTACAAACTGAAAATACAATTAAACCAGAAGCAGTATCAAATCAAGAACTATCAAGAAAGATTAAGTGATGCACTTGTAAACCCGAAAAAAATTCAGGCGAAAACTCTATGAGGAAAAAGGGAACAAGCAAATCTTGAGAAGTCAACTTTTTAAATGTACACTGTGTCCCAAATTGGGTGTGACTGCACTGTATCTCAGCTATTATTGAAGATAGAAACATGCATTTTTTGCGACCCTGTGTCACTTTTGGTAAAACTTTTAAATATACATATATGTTTATTTTTGGTAATTGTCTAGACTGATCCGAAAATTGACGAAAAATTCAGTAAGCACTAACCTTAATATGCAGAAGAGGAATCTTATTTCAGATTTATCTGGTCAGTCTTGGTTCTTCTAAAAAAAATTCTCAAATTAATTGACGGTCAAATCAACACTTCAATTTTCAAGTCCGTTATAATATTTCAGTTTCGAGGCCTTTTTTTCATTATGAATACAAAATTCTCGATTTTCTCTTTATTTATAGCCTTCTTTATCACTGGATTTCCCTAAAATTTGATGATTTCTAAGTATGTACAAACCAGTGATATGATGGCCATCTTCATTGCTACGTCATACGAATCACGTTACATTGCGCTGTTGACGTAGAAATGAAGATGAGTAGATGACAAATATCATTCATATGACCGGATTGTTAACACCTAGGAATCATCACACTTTAGGGAAATTCAGTAATAAAGAAGGCTATAAATTAAGAAAAAATCGAGAATTTTGCATTCATAATGACAAAAAGTCCACGTCACATACTTGAAGAATGGAGTGTTCGTTTAGGATAACCCTCAATGACTTTGAGTATTTTAGAAAAAAAAACCAAGACCTGAAAACAGATTCTGCATATCAAGGTTAGTGCTTACTGAATCCCTCGTCAATTTTTGAGATTTTCGGGTCAGTGTAGACAATTACCTCATTTTCTGTATATTTATATTATATTTGTATATTTTTGTATAGAGAACAGTAATAAATATATATTTGTGAAGGACTATTGTTTTCAATTGCTTTGAATTCAGAAAAGGTTACCGTACTGGAAATCCTAAAATGCAAAATAAGAACGTAATTTGAATTTCGCGCCAAGCCTGCCGAAAAATGTGATAAAGTAGTAACCTGTACTATACTAGATGAGACAACAACCGCTTGGGGTTTAAAAAAGTTGTTTTCATCATAGAACGTCAGTGTCCGATCTATTTTACTTTGTTATCTGTGGGCATATGCATATGTGATGGTATCGGTGTCGGATGGGAGCTTTGAAAAATACATCACTTGTCTGAACTTAGAATTATTCCTGACAAAATTGGCTCGTAGTACGAACGCAGTTTCAAGCAAGCTCGGGTAAACGGTAGGAGTAACTATGACTCTCTTACTAACTAGAGCAACAGTGTGGCATCTCACTGGGAGATCAAAGAATCAGCTGCATGGCGTTCGCAGACGATCTTCTGGTAATGGCGGATCACGTAAAGGCAACTAGGAAACTCCTTAGCGTCTGCCAAGACTTCTTTGAGTTGCATCACTTAAGCCTCAGCGTAGAAAAATGCGTGGCCATTTCGGTAGGTGGAGCACCCGGACGAAGACTCTTCGTACACTCTACCAGCCAATTCCACATTCGTGGACAACCCGTCCGGCAAGTAGCGGTGAAGGAAATGATGGAATAACTGGGATGCAAATTTACGCCAATGGGGATAACAAAGAGCTCGATCCCCAACCCCAGAACACAGATGGACAGGATATGTAAGGCCTCCCTCAAACCAGATCAGAAACTGCTGCTGATAAAATTCCACCTAATCCCCAGGTATATCCATTTCCTTCAGAACCCCCGAATTCACCAACAGATACTGAAGGCAGCTGACAAGGCCATCAGAGGGGGCGTCAAAAGAGCGTTACACCTGCTCGTCCACGTAAGTGACGCCTTCGTGCACGCACCGCTGAAGGAGGGTGGATTAGGAGTTTTCTCCATGAGGGACAAGATCCCCATTATAATCGCCGGAGGATGCAGAAGATGAGAGGTCTTACACCAGTGTTGGACGCCGTGGTGGACCACTCCTCGATATGGCTCAATAGGGTAGCAAAAATGATCAACCCGCCGAACGCCACCACCACCGTGAAGGACAATAACAGAGCCAGTGACCTCCATGTGCAGCCGGTACATAGATGGTTCCCCGAAATACTGGTCAGGTGAGAACTATGTGCGGGCGATACAGCTGAGGTCCAACAGCCTTCCTACGGCAGGTCTGCCGTGGAACCGTGGGCCGGAGGCTGTGTGCCGAGCAGGATGCCGGAATCGGGAGCCCCTCTCGCATGTCCTGCAGAAGTGCAGCACTGGGAGAGGATTAACCGACATAATTATGTTGCCTATCGCCTGGAATCTATCGCCAAAAGAAACGGCTGGGAGGTGGCGAGAGAGCCCAGAATCAGAGACAGGAAGGAAAAACTACTTAAACCCGACCTAGTACTAACAAAAGAACAACACGTCATAATATCGGACGTATCGGTTTGCTGGGAAGGCCCCGAACCCCTTAATATGGCATACGTAGTGAAAAAGGCCATTTATTCCACTCCTGACTTTCTGGAGAAGGTGCAAGAAATATACTCAAACAAGACCATAGAGATACTACCGCTGATAGTTGGAGCCAGAGGTGGTTGGTGCCCAGAGAACCTGATTATAGTGCAAAGAGTTGGCGCAACTGAGACAGACGTGGGTGATATCATCAACACGGCACTGAGAGGAGGATGTATAATCCATAAACAGTTCAACCGTGTAGTGTGGCGCAGTGCCCGCAGGGTCCACGTTTAACTGTCCTACTGCAAGATCTCAGTAGTAAAGCTTCAGCCGCTCTAACGTGCGTGGATCGGTTGTGTGTTCGTGCTGTTGATACGGGCAAGATGCGGTCGGAGAGAGTTTGTGCGTATGTTTGTGTTTGTGAACAATGAACTATGTACTGACTGTCTGTTGTTGGCAATCATCTGATAAGTCAACGTCTTATATAATATTCTTTTGATTTTTTTTTAAGGATAAGGTCATGTGACCGTGATAATGAGGGTTATTCCCCCCTGTAGATGCCTGTAGATGTAGCCCCATACAAATAAAGGTCTTAAATAGCCAAATGCCTCGTCATCTAATAGGTGACGCGCATGAATGGATTAACGAGTTTCTCACTGCCCCTACCTACTATCTAGCGAAACCACTGCCAAAGGAACGGGCTTGGAAAAATTAGCGGGGAAAGAAGATCCTGTTGAGTTTGACTCAACGTAGACTCGCGTAGAGCAAAAGGGCAAATGCTGGCTTGATCCCGATGTTCAGTACGCATAGGGACTGCGAAAGCACGGCCTATCGATCCTTTTGGCTCGAAGAGTTTTCAGCAAGAGGTGTCAGAAAAGTTACCACAGGGATAACTGGCTTGTGGCGGCCAAGCGTTCAGAGCGACGTCGCTTTTTGATCCTTCGATGTCGGCGAATTCTGCTTCGCAATGATAGGTCATTGCGAAGCAGAATTCGCCAAGCGTCGGATTGTCTTCATCTTCTTCTCTCTCCCATTTATAGCGAACATAAGCTGGGTACTTTTTTTAACTGATGGACCTCGACCCATACATTTTCGTAAAGGTGTTGAAAAGTTAGGAAAAATGAGATAGGGAGTGCCCCCCCAAAGCCCTACTTTTTGACCAGTCTTGCGATATCTTCGCCAATTTTGAACTTGGAGTGATGGTTTTTTTGGATCTGAGATTTGAAAATTTTTTAATTAAAAAAAAATTCCCCCTTCAAGATCCCTCCCATATTGGGGAAACTTGTAAATGGGGTTATATGGAGGTATAGTGTTAGGTGATTCGCCTGAATGGTCAATGAGCAAGTTAAGAAGGAAAAAATTCGATTTCTCCCTCCCTCCAAAATTTTGGAGGGATCTGATTTTTTTAAGGGATTCGTTTATTTCGAAAAACTTCTTTTGAAATGTTCGAGAGAAATTTAATAAGATGGGAGGTAACCCCCAAAAAAATATTATGGTTTCAACTATGTAAAAAAATTTTTTTGGATCGAATCCTTTTGAATATGAAATGAGAAAATGTTTTCAGGCAGAACTGTCTGAAAAATTTCGAGTTATCAAAGAATATATTGAAAAATTTCAAAATTTTTTTTCTTCGGAACGGCAATGAATATCGACAAACGGTTTTCAAGGTCAGATAAAAGGGGATAAGGGCTTTCGCATGCGCTAATGAAACAATGAAAAAATTCATACTGGGTGGCCCAAAAAATTTTTTTAGAATTTCGAGTAACCAAAATAAAATTGAAAAATGATTAAAGAAAAATTTAAACCCTCATTGACTACCCTTGGGGGTCACAGATATATTACCCATATTTTATCTTCATTATATCTTCTACCGTTAAGGCTGTGCGCTCGTCATTACAGAAGTGATAATACAGCAAAATCTATGAGTTTTTCGGAAAAATGACCTGATGATTTTTTGTTCGGAATCTCCCGCGAATTTATGTGGATTTAGTCTCAATCGGAAAAAAAAAATTTTTGAAATGTATCATGGGAAATAACGAGAAAAAATCTTTTTCTCAATTTTAAATATTGAAGAATTCAATTATAGAACGATTAAAAAAAAAACCAGTTCAAAAAACCAATTGAAAATCGAGAAAATTGTAAAAATTTGATTGAGGCAATGGTCTTGATTCCAACATCTGGATGGTGGACCGTGAAATTCAAAAATTAATTACTCCAAAACGAAACATCTTATTGAATTTGCGTTTACTGCTAAATTATAACCTAACTGAAGCATCAGAATCATATTTTTTCCATACTAAAAACCATCATGGAACTGAAATGTTCAGAAAATTGTATGAATTTCTATAATTTATTTAGGTTATTTCGATGTCAGGGTCGTAAATTTGAATTCACCTGGATCATAAAAATACTATTGAAAAGCTTCTTTACCATAGAATGATGAACGTAAAAATTAAATCCGCATAAACGCTAACAAGTACTCGAAAAAAATTATTTTCTGAAAGTAGGTTTCGCGCTTGATCTGGCGTTTGAGTCTCCAGGAAAAAAAATTCATAAAAATTTTTCTAGGCGTATGAAAACCGGAAAACGGTCGGATTTAGTTATTTGAGTCGTTCCGCATCTTTTACATCTATTGGGAAATCGATCAGGTTTGTATAAGTGATTTAACTGTTCGTATATCACATTTTTTTTAGGTAATTAACGAGTTAAAAATGACTCTGCATTGCAGTATGGCAGATTTTATTGTCAAATCAAGTCTGAATTATCCATATATAACCTTTCGGGCCGCAGGCCTGACGCGCATAATGAGCGTTACCGATTTACCTCGAAGATCTAGGCGGGTGAAACCCGTTAATAGGGAACGTGAGCTGGGTTTAGACCGTCGTGAGACAGGTTAGTTTTACCCTACTGAGGACTCGTCGTTGCGATAGTAATCCTGCTCAGTACGAGAGGAACCGCAGGTTCGGACATTTGGTTCACGCACTCGCTCGGGCGGGCGGTGGTGCGAAGCTACCATCCGTGGGATTATGCCTAAACGCCTCTAAGGCCGTATCCTGTCTAGTCAAAGGTGGCAACGATACCTTTTTGAACTTCTATGAGTCGAAAGGCTCAAAACAATGTGACTTTACTAGGCATCAGACGTTCTCGTCTGTTGTCGCACGAGCCCAGGTTGCCGTTGGGGCTGGGACCTATACCCATACCGATGCACCTCGATAAGACTTTTTCAAAAGTCCAAACTCTGTCGTCGCGTTTGGTCGACCGGGTCTAGGACGGGGCCGTTCGAGGAGACCTCTTAGCGACATACCCCGACCTGATCTTGATCGATAGTTTCGGGGGGAATTTGAGAGAGCAGCCTTCAAACGCCGTCCTCGTGGGGATCCTACTTGCCGAAGTCCCCGGAAATGAGCGTCCACCCAGAAGATCTCGTAGCGAACTACCCCGCCTTGTCCTCAATCGATAGTTCCGGGGAAAATTCGAGAGAGCAGATTTCGAACGCCGTCCTAGTATAGGTTCGTTTTGGTCATAGCCCCCGGAAATGTGTTTTCTCCCAGGTCGGGGCCGTTCGAGAAGATCTCTTATCGAACTACCCCGACCTGGTCTTGCTGAAATTTTTCGGGGAAATATTGCTCGAGGTGAGTCAAAAATTCGAAAAATTCACATTCTCATAAAATACCACATTACTATCATTGATTCATTGGTTTTCAGTTATATCATTCGGATTTTTCATCATTAAAACGTCCACACAAAGTCCTACAGGTGACTCGTTCCAATGAATCTATATCTATCAAAATTGGCCCAACGAATGCATGTCTACATATTCAGAATGATTCAATCGATCGGAAACTTGAAACAACTATACCGGAATACTGCATTTTCTCATGTTTACGGCCATACCACGCTGACAATGCCAGTTCTCATCAGAACACCGAGCAGGTAACATCTCCGGAACCGAGCTCCGTGAAACCGAAACATGAGTAAGTGTTGTGTTCTTGTGTTGCGAGCAACTTTGATGTGCTTTTCAATGTATCGAGATAGAGACTCATTACGTTTAGTGAAAGTGAATAGTGCAAATCAAGAGAGAAAAGACTCTTTATAAATCGAGATAGTGACTCTTTCGTAAGAGTGTATAAGTGAATATAAACGGTAAATAGATTCCATTCGGAAATAAAAATTGTCAATCACCAAAAATCAGGAGGCAGTGGACCTCCTTCCAAAACCACTAGAAAAACGAGACAAAATTTCATTAACCTGAAAAAAGGGCTCTTTATACTGGAAGAAACCAATAAATCTTCCACAATGCCCTCCAGAGATTCATCAGTGGTTTCAAACGATAATCAAGCTAAAATAAACATTTTGGAAGCTATGGAAGTTCACCAAGATTAAACTAGCTCAAGCGAAACAACGTCGGTATAAGAAAAACGGCGAAGAAAGGAACGGATCGCGGACGAAAGTGACCCAACCTTCAAACACCCTGGCGGTAAAGTAACCAAAGTAGACAATTCTCAGTATAAATTGATGATAAAAAATAGCTATCACGGACTAGAAACAAATATCATAGATGAGAATACCGGAAATAACGTCGCGGCACAGGCGAAAAAACCAAAAAACCACCACCAATTGTAGTTCGCGGAGATTTCGCGAAACACAATTACTTCACACATAAAATAAAGTCAATTATAAACGGGCAATTCCACATTAAATACGGAAGAAACAGTTCGAATATTTTCTGTGACAATATTCAGGACTATAAAAAACTCATGACACATTTCGAAGAGTGCGGTCAAGAATATCACACATATATTATGAAAACTGAAAAAACACACGCGTTTACCCTGAGAGGGCTGGAACATGCACCTGAGGAAAACGACATTCTAGACGAACTTAAAACAGTAATACCAGTGAAATCGGTTCACCTTATGAAGAGAACAAATTCGCTAGCATACCTCGAGATCACGAACAATACCGTGAACTTACGTAATCTTGTCCAGAACGTCAAGGTAATTAATTACACCGCAGTGAGATGGTATAGATATTACTGCAATTGCGAAATGGTGCAGTGCCATCGATGCCAAACGTGGGGACATGCAACATCAAATTGTCACAGGTCTCAAATGTGCTGAAAACCACCTCACCAAAGACTGCAAAAAACCCCGAACAACCCCTGCCAAATGCGCTAATTGCAGCGGAGAACACCCAGCTAATTACTGCAACTAACCCGCTTACATCCTAATGCTGGAAAGAAAACAGCAAAACCAGAGGAAACAAGAAAAACCAAAATCCAAAGACGCGCGCTAATCCTGCAAACAAACATATGGGAGATTAGAAAAGCCGCTCAGCAGTCAGCCACGATCCAGCAAGTCGCAAACCTGCAATCCTCCAGACAGCAGACAACGAAGCCGCAACAACAGGAAAAACAGAAAACAGCTAAGTATTTGTTTTCAGAAATCCAAAATGAATTTGCAAAGCTCAATCAACATATTAACATTAACGAATATTTAAATGACTTGAAAATACTTAATACAAAGATGGACAATGCAACCCTTCCTTCCGAGAAGAAGATAATTCTCTTTCATTATTTCAATGACCTAACACATGGCTAAACTGAAAATAGCTTCTTGGAATAGCAATGGTGTATCTAGAAAACACATGAAAATTTCAAACTTTCTCTCTGAAAACAGAATAGATATCCTTGTCATAAACGAAACCAGACTCAAACCCTGCGATGATTTCTCCATTTCCGGGTAAAAAGTATTCAAGAGAGACCGTCCAAATGGAACCGGTCACGGGGGAGTTGCAATCCTAACAAAGGCAGGTATAAACGCCAAACAAGTTCCGACAATTAGATGCTCTGTCTAAAATATCGTACTACGGCTTCACAATGGTCTAGACTTAAGGGCCTCTAACAGCCCCTCAAATAAACTAACCCCTAACTGCTTGAGGAATCTTACCAAAAGCAACAAAACCCTCATTATAGGTAGGGGCGGCCTTAGCCATTGCGAGGCCCCGGGCGGGAAGTCTTCGCGAGGCCCTTTTTACTTCGTGAAAAGTATGTGATGCGAACGTAAGTCCGGTTGTTCTGTATAGGTTATTGTCATACTTGATGAAGATATGAGTTTTAATTAAAATATAATAATATAATATAACATATATATATATATATATATATATATATATATATATATATATATATATATATATATATATATATAATGTAACTTTGATAGATTTGAAAAATTAACAAATACAGAAATGATAAATTTAAAATTCATGTTTGCGGCTTTTCCTAGCACTGAAATCTTTAATTGAAGTATCATTATCGATCGAATGAGCTACGTCATTTTCTATTGATACAATAGTAAAGGCTGAAAGCCGATCTTGTGTCATCAAATTCCTTAAATATGTTTTTATGATTTTAAGTCTAGAAAAATGCTTTCAGCATCCTTAGTTTGTGAATAAATCATCCAGCGCCTGTCAAGCTTTTCACAGTTAATCAATATTTTCTTCTAATGATATTCGCTGAATCGCCGTCCATTTTCATTTACGGGAAATGAATCAACTTTAACCCGAACTGGACCTTTCAGTACAATCTCAGGTCGGTCTTCTACATCAGAAATTGTTATGGGCCACAAACCTGGGTCATTTTGTTTCAACATTTATTGTATTATTTTAGCTCTCTATTTTCATAAGAATATATATATATATATATATATATTTTGAAGATTCATTCCAGCAGTCATGGATAAAGATATAGACTCGAGCTCAGATTCTTATTCTTGGCTAAGAGAAAATGATTCACTGGCGTCGCTACGGGGGGGGGAGGGGAATGGAGGGTAATTACGTCCCCCCCCCCCGGAAAATATTTACTTTCGAAAAATAAACTATACAATCATTACGTAAGAACATATTATGACAATTTCCTTGACCTCAAAATTTTCACCCCCCCCTCAAAAATTCTAGCGACCCCCTTATAATGATTTAGGAAATTCATCCTCGCAGTTTTCACTGGGTGACTTCGGCGGCACCTATGATGATGTGGAAGGAATATTTTCAGCAGGATAAGAATCACTTACAGGCAATGAATGTTTCGTAGAGGTTTTTTGATCATCATATTTAATAAATTTATATAAAGATCCACTTAGATTTTCTTGTTCGTGCTTTCTTTTGATTGCTCGTTTCCTTTTTGAACTACCCGACACGAATTTCCTACCGGCATCTCGAGCACTCGAACTCATTTCGAAAATCTTGTTGAGATTCGCACAAAGTGTCAGTAATAAGTTTTAAGTAACACACTGTTTTTCGGTTCTTTACTATGAAAATGACCCGTTTGTTCATTCCGTTCTAATGAACCAAACAGCAGGCGTTGAAAAAGAGACGGGTAGGGATATTCCCACAGGTGGTGATAATAAATGATGAAAGTACTATCAGGTGTTTTGAAAAAAAAGTTTCGGTTTCAAAGAGATGAACATTAAAATAAAACTGTTTAGTTTTATGATCTAGAAGAACAGAATAGAAAGTTTCTTGAGAAATGGCGCCATCTTGTATGCATATTTCTATTGGAAATAGTGGTTTTTTACGATATTCTTATCGAAAATTTCTCTGCAAAATCCATCATATATGACTCTTCATGGGATTGTCCGAGCGATAGAGGAGATATGAGTTTGAGGGCGTGAACTCTCAGTTGTATCAAGTCCTAAAGCTCAGAGCTTAATTTCTCAATTATGACAAGAAAGATTTTAATTTATTCGAAAAATGTTAATATGACCTCAAAATGTAATAGAGAACCGAAAACAATGAAAGTTTTCCATCAGAAAAAATTGAATATAACAAAAATGATCCCAATATTCTTAACCCTAATCACGAGGTTGGAAAAAAAAACAGATTTCGCTCTCCTCCTTCCCTAATTCTCTACAATGAAATGAATTCATTCATGAGACGATAATTCAACGAATATTTAAAAGGGACCGCCAAAGAACGGTCGACAGGGCTATAAATATTTCATGAGGTTCCAACATTTGGGATAAGTAAATATTGTACCTAAAAACTTAGATAATTTTCACCCTAATTGTGTTGTGTGCATTCTTTTCTACCTACTGATCTGGTGGATTGGACATCTGGTCTCAATTACCCATTCGGACGTTCCAACAAAGCGCAATATTCAAAAACTACAAAATGGTTTCTTCAATTTTGTTCTGAATGAATGTATTGGTTAACTAACGTTTTTCGAATTTACCCTTATGTTCAAACCTTTATAAATAATCAGGTATCTAAATCAGTATGAAAATTTGCTCAGGTTGTTGCGCGCGAGGCCCCACCAAGAGCGAGGCCCCGGGCAGTTGCCTCGTTCGCAACCCCCTAAAGCCGCCACTTATTATAGGGGATCTGAACAGTCGCCATGAAGACTGGAACTGCCCTTCCCGGAACTCCAACGGTATTACACTGAGCCGATTCATAAATCACGACAGCAATTGCTTTATTCACTTTCCTAGAAATCCCACTCATTATCCTACTAATAATTACACCGCTTCGACTATTGTCATTGTTATTTCAAAAAACATAACAAATATATCCGAATTGGATTCCAGTTGCCAACTCAACTCAGATCACAATCCTATTATTTTCACAAAAGATATCAACCATATCGAAAAAACCCCAGATACAATTAAATATGATTATTCTAAAACTGACTGGAAAAAATTCCGCCAAATATTAGATAGCAAAATTTCAATAAATAATGAGATGGAATCCAATGAGGATATAGAAAAAAAAATAGAAAAACTGATAGAATATCTACTTTACGCCAGACATAAAACAACACCAAAATACAGAGTCAAATTCAGAATAGATGAACTTCCACCTCACATCATGAGCTTAATTAAATACAGAAACCGAATCAGAAAGAGATGGCAAACCACTCGTAATCACACTAAAAAAGAACTGCTGAACCAAGTCAATCGAGAAATACAAACATCAATTTCAGAACACAAAAATGAAAAATGGGAAGAAAAACTGACAAAGTTGAACACGAAAGACAACTCCCTCTGGAAAGCGGCTCAAAACTTCAATGAAAAACGAGATTAAAAGACGCGAACAACAAAGAATTTCTGTCGGATGAAGAAAAGGCCGAACTAATAGCAGAAACTTTCAAAAAATCACATCACAGTCCCGATGTGGACAACTAAAACCAAAAAGAAATAAAAACATAGTTTTGAACTTCATACAAAATAACCTAAATACAAACCCTGACGGTTACTATTTAACTAACCCGGGAGAACTGCAAAAAATCATAAAAAACCCGCCAAACAAAAAAGTCCCCGGCGCGGACCAAATCGAGAACATTCTTATAAAAAACATTTAAAAAAAACAGTCGTCCAATTTCAATACGTAATAAACGGCATCCTAAGAAAACAATACTGGCCGAAACAATGGAAAACTGCCGTAGTCGCCCCAATTCCAAAACCGGGAAAAAGCTAACATCACCCGACAACTACAGATCAATCAGCCTACTCTCAAATCTAAGCAAAGTAGCGGAAAAAGTCATCTTAGAAAAAATCAAACTTTGCACAAAAAAACTGAAAATCAAAGACGAAGATCAATTCGGGTTTAAGGAGAGGCACAGCTCCACCAACTCTGTAGGATCGTCACAGATGTCATCAACAACTTTAACCTGAAAAATCATACGGTCATGTTGCTACTAGATATAGAGAAAGCCTTCGACAGAGTATGGATCGAGGGCTTGACATACGAAATGGTCAAGCTCAACTTTCCACCGTTCCTGACAAGGTTAATATTCTCATATCAAAGCAAAGAAATTTCTATGTGAAAATAGGCCATGAACTTTCTAACACTAAAGAAATTAAGGCAATTATCGTGCAAGGTTCCATCTAAGGACCAAGACTCTTCAATGTCTACGTCCAAGACATACCAAAGCGCAAAAAAACAAACATTGCACTTTTTGTAGACGACACGGTTATCTATGCACATGCGTCCAAAGCAGATGATGCAAACATCGTAATTAAAAACCTTCTCCAATTACTGTAGGACTACTTTAATAAATGGAAAATTAAATTAAATACCCCGAAAACCGAGCAAATCATCTTCAGCAGAAGGGTTAATGACAAAACAAATCACCACCCCAATAACACTTGACGGTCACGAAATAAAAATAAAAAATACTGTTACATATTTTGGCGTCGAACTCGATAACCGTCTCAACTTCCACGAGCACATTTAAAAAGCCGTGAACAAAGGATATATAACGAAGAAAAACCTCTTCCCCTTATTATGTAACAACAAGAAGAGCCAAAAAAAAAACAAAAAATTGGTTTATACGTCCCTCATAAGACCATTCCATCCCATTTCCATTTCCATTTTCTCTAAGACCGCTACCAGGTCCGGCCGTCTGCGCTCAAGCAGTCTCGTCGTGCCTTCGGCTCCGACCCCGATCGGACCCTCGGCACCCGAGATTACTACCTGAACGGTCCGAGGGGAACTTCGAAAAATATTCAAATACGATAAGGGACGATTCGAACTTATACTCTAGTAATGTTTTTCGACTTGTATGAATCTGGATTAATTCCTTATTCGACATCGGAAATAGTATAAGATGGTTACCAGGTCTGGCCGTCTGCGCTCAAGCAGTCGCGTCGTGCCTTCGCCTACGACCCCGGGCGGACCCGCGACACCCGAAATTACTAACTGAACGGTCTGATGGGGAGCATACGTTAAAAATACCCCGGATGCGAAAATCTCGACCAATCATGAAACAGCACTGTGTCCCACGTAATTCCACTCCACGTCAACCGATCGGCCGTTGACGTGTTGAAAATGGAAACATAAACATAACCTGTATTCGATACAGTGAAGTGACAGCGGCGGTAATCAAAGCAAAACATTTTTGCTTTGATTTTTTAAATTTGATTCGTTGGTAGGTTTTGATATTTTATAGCGAATTTAGGGAACTGTGGGATGCTGAAAGGTTTATATGAATTGAGTGTTAAAATATAGATACGTTTATTACATCTTGTGTATCTTTTCCTAAAGAATGATTTATGTAACGTCCAACATAACTAGAAATATGGATAATTCTATTGAAAAATGATAGTTGCTCGAATCAATGGAGAAATTGAAACAGGATATACTAATTAACTGTGCAATTTCTACAGAAATTCCACCATACTTTAATTAATCATCGAGTTATACGACTAAGCATAAATGGTGTACAAATAATTCAAAGCAGTTTCGTTATTTTTTTTTTTTAGAAATAACTGAAGTTTTGTTGGATAGTTACTGATTAATTGATTGAAATAAAATTTGCATGATATATTGTAAGTATAGCAGTTATTGAAAATAATATAGCATACTTTCCTTTTCTCCAAACTGATAAGTAGGTACCTATGTACTTATTATCAATTCAATTTTTCTATTGAGCTTTCATTTTATTAGAGCTCCAGGGTTAGTAATTTCAGTAATTAATTAATTTGGCAGTTATGAAAAATAAATAATGCAGATTTACATATATTTTTTAATTGTGAAACCTACATTATACAATGCAAAAATCAACAAAAATGTTGAGGTTGGTGCAAGGGGGGTATGATATCTGAGATAAGGGAAAAACCTCAGCAGAAAAAAACCCTGTCTCTTCCCTATCATTGAAGAGTGTCTTGATTCCTGTCGTCAGAAGAACGTATAATCTTCTCCAAGACCCCTGGAATTCAAATTTAAGAATTAAAAACAAAACTAAATTATTAAAAGCAAATGAAATTTATTGAAATATTGATCAATTACTTCTGAAGTGAAAAGCTATAAGGCGGATAATACTAAGCAAAAAAATAAAATTAGTCCATAACCTTTATGATTAATATTCTTTGTTGCGTTCGATATCTTCTCTTTACTGTTAAAACACATGCTCGAAACCTCGTGTTTACCTGTGAGTAGATTTCAAACATGCAGAGTTTTTAATAAAACTGAAGGACCAAAATCAAACTCTTCCTCATCACGATGAGGATCGAGGATCAATATCTGGAAGTATCGAAATAAGAAGCATTTGAATATTACACCAAGCACTAATACAAAAGCAAACATACATTCATTCCATAGACAACCTTTTTCTGCTGCTATCAGAAGTATTATTGCATTGCGAGTTATAAGCTTCGCTGATTATTTTTGCAATATTACGAATGTTACTCTCTTCCAATAATCCAAGTTGAAATCTTGTTTGTTCTAATATAATCTATAATCAACTATTAGTATACTGTACACATAAATCATCACTAAGGCTTACACTAAGTTCTGTAGTAGATTCAATTGGATCATTTGAAATGTGACTGGATTCACTTATCATACTCTGAACATCCATTTCATAATCAGCCCTACTTGTTGATGGTAGTCGTATATGAAGGTTATTGCTTTCATCATCATCTGAAGTTCTTACAGTGGTAGCAACCATGTCATCATCATGTCTCCTTTTCTTTATATTAAATATTCTTATTATATAAGCAAGATCTGCTCTTTTAAGCACATTAATTCTCTCTAGCTTATTGTTTGTTATTGTTCTGGAATCTTCCAAAATCCTCTCTTTTGTGACTCCAGCAGCCAATTTACTAGCAATCATCTCTTGCTGGTCCTTCGTCAATTGTTTAGATCGATGTAGATTTTCATGTCCAACATGAGTCTCCACAAATTTAACCTCCACAGCTGGTATATTTATATATAATATATGTATTATATCACTCTATGGGGTTTATAACTGATTAATCACAATATATACCTGTTCTAGAAATCTTTACTCGAATTCTTGAAGGGCAATAACCAGCTATTTTGATACTACCCCCAGCTTTCATACTGCGTTTGGTAGACTGGCTAATAAATCCTAAAAATAAGACAGGTAGCTGATACATGATTTTTGATGAAATGATTGTATAATGGTGAATAACGAATAGGTACAAACCTGTATAATTACTACGATTGCATTCATAATAAACTACCAGTCCATCTGAGGTTTTTCTATACCCTCGTTTCACATAATCTACATTTCTGTTATCAATTGCTCGCCAAGTCTCAAATTCCTCCTCATTTTTTAAAGTAATAAGTGTTGTCTTTATACTCAGAGTATGAATTTGCTATAAATGATTAGTCAGCATATCATGAGTCTCAAGAGGAATTTTTTCCTCTTCAGGGCAAATGGGGCATTTTAGATGAACTGTGTGTTTAGAAGCACCAGGTTCTTTATCGCTGGAAATGTATATTTTATATACAAAGCTGATATATTTCATCAATGAATACTCACTTTTCTCCTTCCATGTTCATCAATCTATTTCTTGAAAGTTCGCAAATACAAATGTGTAGTTATAATTGCTTTAGATTAGGCGGAGCAATGAAAATTGCTGGGTTTTGAAGAATTTCAATATCAATCTCAAAATATTCAGTAGATTGAAATTGAATATATACAACAAAAAACAGTTGATACGAATTCTTAGGGAATACGACAGAGACAAAAGACAATATATCTCTCTCTCTCTCTACCGTGGACATTGGCATGCGCTCATCTCCGATTGGTTCGCATCCGGGGTATTTTTAACGTATGCTCCGATGGGGTATCCCGCGTTCTCCAGGCATATGCATATGTGATGTAATCGGTGTCGGATGGGATCAATAGTATTGGAGGGAATCCGGTTTCTATTCCGGAACCCGGCAGCGGTACCGTCCGCAATTCGGGCCCTCGTAAGAGAGTTCTTCGGGGCAACCCAAAAGGACCCGGAGACGCCGTCGAGAGATCCGGGAACCATCCAAAAATAAACTCTTCCTGCAGACCACGCCAAAATTTTATATAAACTCCGCCCCTATACCACCCGTAGGGAGTCTCAGCGACACGTTCAAGTACCTAGGGTCATTCTACGCCAGCAACGGGGCAACCCCCTGTTCTACGACCAACCTCAATGCTCAACTTATTAAGGTTAAGAAAGCCGCACTCAAGCCCCAACAGAAGATGAAGATTATTAGAACAGTCGCCGTCTGTCAATATGAAAGTACTAAGGAAAACCGACCAGCAGGTTAGAAAGTCGGTGAACAAGATCTTGAAACTTCCAACTCACATAATAGACGAAGCGCTATACATGCCAGCAAAATTAGGTGGCCTTGGTCTATTCTCCTTCTCAAGGAAAATACCTCTTGTCATGAAGCACCGACTGAGGAAATGTAAGGAGAAATCTGTGATGTTTGCTGACTTCATCTCCCAAAATAACTATTGGTAAGAAAAAGTTGGAAGAATGGTGAGACCGCAACTGTCTTCTAAAGATGCTATTGACAGAGCAAACGCAGATAGGCTGGAGCAGTCATATGCTGGGGGCAAGATGCAGACCGCCAACGACGGTGCCGCCAGTTACTTTGTCTCCTCTCCCCCTCCAATGTGCTACGGGAAGGACTGCATTCGGGCAATCAAGTTGCATACGAATAAGCTGCCGACGCGTGGGCTTCCATATGGTCCCACAGAGGCCAAAATGTGCAGGGGAGGTTGTGGCAGAGTTGAATCTCTGAGTCACATATTATAGAAGTGTCATTTGGGGCACTCGAAACGTTTAGCGAATCTGCAAGATGGCACGCGGCAAGGGTTGGGAGGTGACGGAAGAGCCGCATATTCGGGATACCAGAGGTCGGCTCAATAAACCGGATATGCTGTGCATCAAGGAAGACAAGGTTGTGGTGGCGGACGTCGGTGTGTCGTAGGAGGCTCCGCGCTCGTTGAGTGAGACGTACTTGTGTAAAAAAGCGGTGTACGACCAGCCTGAATTTCTCGTCGCGGTCAGGGTTATGCATCCGGACAAGTCGGTGCACGTGCTGCCATTTATAATAGGTGCGCGCGGTATTTGGTGTCGTGAAAGTGCCCTCCTTCTTGACAAGCTCTCCATCAACAACCAGGCCAACAGACGGGAGCTGGTGAACACGACCCTTAGGGGAAGCTGGTCCATACATTCGGACGTGATGCGCAGGACATGGGATTGATGTTGGTGTGATTGTCGCTACCTCTGGCAACGACAGCAGAGGAAACTCATCTTAGTGCAGGTTCGCGGGGGGAATTGGTGTCCGACCGTGTGCGGGTATTGATGGCTTCTTACGCTTTGGTGTTGTGCAATCGTGGGCTGGATTGTAACTTTGTATTCTGTACTGTTAACTTTAGACAGATTAATATCTGTACCCTTTAATGTATGTGCAATTGTCTGTATGTTGTATCCCATGCTTGTATATGAGCCTGTCCTATTTCTGAATAAAGATGTTTTATAGCCACCTTCATTGGCCAGCATCAACACATCAAACAGGCCCATCCCATCGAGTACAACAACGAGATGGTCGAGGAATTCGCGGAAAGAGCGCATAAGCGTCTGTGGACAGATGATGAGATAGAAGAGATCTGCTGCAGCGTCTGGCAAACATATTGGGAAGAACTAAAGATGCCATTAAGAAGAGGAGAGCTCTCCCGAAATATAGGGAGATGGTTGAGAGATACAAAGCCGAAAAACAGCAACGGAAAGGGACTGCACCATGATTCGGGGAAGGAAGAGCAAGCTCGAGTATAGTTTCGCATAGGGGGGAGTGTCCATTTGAGCTGTTGAAGGACATAAGGACATAGAGGAGATTACGGAAGAACCCATAGCAGAATGCCCCACCGAAGTACCTGAAGACCTAGAGAAAATCGATCTAGATGAATTAGATCCGGTGCGGAGGTACATTAGAGAAATCAGTCCCAACCTTGAAGAACTGGAAGATATTGAACTTGCCAAGCAAGTGTGTTTAAACACGCCCAGGTACAAAAGTACAATAGACTTGTGGGTCCTCTCGCTGTGCGGAAGATACAGTACCAAGACAAGGAACAACAGAGAGAGCACCTAAGGTTGCCCCCCAACAAATAACATGAACAAGAAGCGAAAAAGAGTAGGGTAGAGGGGGGCAGGTTCGGACAGGGGGCACATCCGGACATTTCATTTTTTCCGCCTTTCAGTTGCTCTAGATATTTGTTATTCTACAAGTTGACAACAGTGGTGATTCGAACGCAGTGTACTAAACGACGCGGTATAAAACGGCTGATTTCATCGATAATTTTGTTTTTGTTTTCAAGTGCTATCAAAAGTAAGTATTTCCCACATTATTCGTAAGGAGTTCAGCAAATTAGGGTCATCATATTTCACTTTCTGAGAGATGCACGTGATAAATTAAATATTTGTGCACTTCATAACCTTTATTTCAACAGGCAGAAACTTTCCGAACTAACGGTTACGTAGTTGCCAAACTGATCTTAACTGAGGAGGAAGATTCGGACAATCTGGTCGGGGCACATTCGGACTGTCCGGAACTGCCCCAATTATAATCAGAATGGTTCGAACTTATATAAAGAAGAAGTAGGTACCAGACGTGCCAGAAAAAATAGTGAGAACCGCTGTTAAAGAGGTTTTGTTTAAAAATATGTCGTTATGGCAGGCTGCTGCTAGATTTGGCATTAAAAAATCCACGATTCACGATAGAGTATCGAAAGCTCGAAATATGGAGGATAACTCCGATTCCGGGACCGAAATGATACCTAATAATTCAGGATTATCCAAATATCCAAACTTTCATCAACATAATATCTATGGAAATTTTGAAACCTGCAGACATTAGGCCATTCCCGAAAGCAGGTGAGAGGAAAACCAGTAGGAAGTCTCGACTTGGCAGATCAAGGATTTACACGACATCATCTGAAAAGGAGAGAGTCGAAGAATTAGAACAGGCTAGGCGAATTAGAGCAAACACAAAAGGGATCAAGAGGAAACTGCCACTGGATCTGCAGACTCCTGTATCCAAAAAGTTTTCAAAGGATGCAATAAAAAATAGGAAAAAATCGAAGACACGTAGTAAGCACAAACATTTGACTGACAGCTCATCTTCAGATTCAGATGGAGTTGAAATGAAAACTATGACCAGAAAAAACAAATTGACCATAAGCTCTTCCAATACAGACATTGTTGTGACATCTGACCACGACGACTTTGACAAGCTCATAGGTAATTGCGCGAATTGTATATTAATTCCAAATTATATGTAATATTTTGTTATTGTTCCAGATGATGACCAAATTTTGCCGGTTATTTTTGTTTTAGTTCGATTTCCAACAAAGAAAGAGTATGAAAAATATGTTGTTAAATTCTTAAGGCATTCCAAGGGCTATTTCAAGTTTCCTCCTGCAGACGACATTTCAGCCATTTCCCGACCTGACATTGAGTCAAAATTACCCAAACCTGTAGCTACTACGGCGACACCCCGATTGGCTAGTTTTTTGAAGTTCAATATTAACTTCTATGGTTTGAATTTGAAGTAATATTATATAATCCATGTTGAATGACAGTCAGTTGTTAATTTTCTACATCCAAATAAAATTTGGGATGAAATGTCAGTCATATTTCTCAATTCCTTTCCATTTAGTTCCCCCATGAAAAAGTACAATAGTCCTTACAGATAAACAGTTCGTTTTGATGTGTTTGGGTGAATAATTCTTACCGTTAATTTCACTATGCTATTGGGATTATACTCAAGTATTGATATCTCAGTATTATTTTAGTATTTTCATCCCCATATTTGAACGTCCGAAACTACCCCAGGCATGTCCGCAACTGCCCCCATGTGGGGTACATTCGGACAAATGATAATTTACTTTTGTTTGTATTTTTCAATGGCAACTCAGCAATGATCAACCAACATAGCTTAACAGGCAGTTAACAAGATGTCACTCTTTGTATTGGCATATTTGTTATTCCCAAAACTCCACTACTTTGGATTGTACAGCCGATTAGCAAAGAGTGTCCGAACCTGCCCCCTCTCTACCCTACACGAATATAGGCGCATACAAGATTTATTCCAAAAGATTCGGAATTTATTGGCAAGAGACTTAATAAATGGGAAGGAGCAAAAAGACAACCCCGAAGAATAGAGACCCTCAAATAAGACTATAGAAGAGGCATTCCAAAACATCCTAGGCACAGCATCGAAAGAGGACAATCACCCTGCAACAATATTTGACGAAGATTTATATAGACCAATCACGATGGAAGATATACAAAGGCTTAAAAACAACATCCCAAAGTCCGCCCCAGGTCCTGACAACTTAAGAACTAGCGATATGAGCAAAATCCCCGACATGAGAATCACCCTAATTTTTAACGTGATGATCTATACACAGTATGTGCCGATTCCCATGAAGAGATCCAGAACGACTCTCATCCCCAAAAATAATGCGAACTTGAACTCAATCGATGGTTGGAGACCTATAACCATAACGTCCCTACTGTTAAGAATGATTAACCGAGTATTGGCGTAGAGAATGAGAGTAATACCCCTCGACGAGACCCAGAGGGGTTTCACATCAATAGATGGCTGTTTTGCCAACAACATTACCGTGCAGACGATCATCCAAAATAAGTGCGCAACGGCAAGGGATTCGCGATGATCACGCTAGACCTGAGAAAAGCCTTCGATACAGTGTCACACAACTCCGTCGAAAGGGCTTTGAAGCGATTCAGGGTAGACGAGAAGACTTCCAACTACGTCATGAAAAACTTGACCGGATGCTGTACCGTGGTGTCTTGCCAAGGAATAAAAGCCATCGAAGTAGATATTCGTAGAGGATTGAAACAAGGGGACCCTTTCTCACCTATCCTCTTCAATATAATATAATACGCTGAGCGAATACAGTGTGTCCGCTTTAGCCTAAGCCGACGACATAATCTTGCTCGCAGACAACATTGAGACCGCCCAAAAATTGCTCAACGTCTCTATAAAGTTCTTTGAAGACCGGGGCTTGACAGCAACCCCACAAAATGCGAGTCGTTGGTGATGTGGACTCTTCCATCTAAAAAAAAGATCTTCGCGATTACTACTCCACTATTTTTCGTCAAAGCGAAACCGATCAAACCAATGGAAGTCGCAGAGGCTTTCAAGTATCTGGGGCAGCAGTTTACATACATGGGTGCAACCATATGTTCAACCAAAGACCTAAACGAACAATTACTAAGAATAAAGAAGGCCCCACTGAAGCCCCAGCAAAATATCAATTTAATCAAAACATATCTGATCCCGGCCTATATCCACGCCATGCAGAATCCCGTCGTCAATATGAAAATACTTATGGACGTGGATAGAAAGATTAGAATGGTCGTCAAAGGAATACTGCATCTTCCACTCCATTTGTCGAATGCCGCTGTATATGCCCCGGCGAAAATGGGAGGTCTGGGAATGTTTTCCTTCTCTAGAAAGATCCCCATTATAATGTTAAAACGGTTGAACAACTTGAACCGTACATGCTCAAATTTCCATCACGTGTTGCGAGAAGCCACCCTATGGGTTAATAGACTAAAAAGAATGGTAAGGCCAGACGCAACAACAAAGGACCAAGTGCACAGGACAAATGGGGTGGAACATGAGGGCTCGTACTACGGCGGGGGTACTATGCAGTGTCAAAACGACTCAACCTCGAATACATGGATTAACACCCCTCCAAGATACTGGACCGGGTCAGATTATGTTAAGGCGGTGCAGCTGAGACTGAATTGTTTGGCCACCAGAGGTTTACCATACAACCCACCAGAACAACGGAATTGCAGGGCAGGATGCGACAGGGTTGAAAGCCTGTCGCATGTTCTACAAAAATGCCCCCTGGGGCACACGATGAGTATGAAGAGACATAACTTCATAGTCAAAAGACTGAAGACTATGGCCTTGAAGAAGCGGTGGACGGTCGAGGAGGAACCACATATCCTCGACGCGCGAGGGGTGCTGAGGAAACCAGACCTCATCCTCAGCAATCATGAAATGACTATAGTGGTAGACGCTATGGTATCATGGGAAAGAACCAGAGATCTCGCTGAAACCTACGATTGCAAGAGGCTAGTGTATGACCAGCCGGAATTCACCACCGTACTAGAAACAAAATATCAACCGAGAAGTATCAGAGTACTACCCTTCGTCATCGGTGCAAGAGGCATATGGTGTAGGCAGAGCACCGAAACATTGGAATTAATGAAGGTGAACAGCATGAGCAACCGTAGAGAACTGGTTCATACCGCGCTGAGGGGGAGTTGGAGCATCCACCGTTAGTTCGCAAAGAGGAGCTGGGAGTAGTTCATTCCTTTAATTTGCTACCCCTGGCAGAGTACGCAGGGGAAATATCTCTAGTTGGGTCAATGGTGCAATACATAGTGTGTGCCATATAGTGTGTGACGTTGTGTTGTGATCATGAAACTGTGTGGCTTTTAGTCGATTTAACAATTTTTTTTTGTTATATCTATGTTGCATATGTTGAGGGTGGCCCAGCAATTGTACTTGTTTTTTTTAATAAAGGGAGATTTGAATAGCCAGCACGGGCCCAACACCAGGTCCTAGCAATAAACAAGGCCGAAGACCTGGCCAAGCACACATGCCATCTGAAATTCCGTCCTCAAAGGAATATCAGTGCAGAGCTCCTGGCTGTGATAGAACCTTCCAGACGATAACTGGACGTGGGGTTCACGAAAAACGAGCCCACGCTGAATGGTATGACCAACAAAACCGAGAGTTATATCAGCATAAGAAAGAAAGGTGGACTAATGAAGAACTCTCTCTGATGGCACGTAAAGAGGCATAACTCATAAGAAATGATGTTAGATTCATTAACCAAGAACTGGTCAAATCCTCTAGTTGAACTTCAGAGTCGATAAAGGAAGCAAGAAGAAAGACAGAGTACAAACAAGTGGTACAGCAGATGTTAAGGGAAGTGGAGGGGGATGAAAATAATATAGAGGAAAATCTGAACACCGATCATGGCGATGTTCCAGAAAGGGATGGACAGGGGCAGCTGTAGACGGCGATGACTTCAATGCTCGCTGGCTTAATAACATCTGCGCCATGGTCCTCTCAAGTCCTAGGGAGAGGGTATCCTTAGAGCTGGCTGCATATCTTCTAGAAACCTTCCTACCTGAAAGAACAGAAATAATTAATAGGACACGACCACCAAAAGCCACAAGAAACGCAAAACAGAAAAGAAGGAAAGAGTACGCTAAGGTACAGGATTTGTGGCGTAGAAAACCGGGAAAAGTGTAAAGCGACTGATCAAAGATAGACTAGATCAGGACGAATACGTAGATAAGAACCTTTTGGTTTCTTACTGGAATACTTTAATGACGAGACACAAGAACATGTCTCCAAAACTAACACGCCCCACGGAAATTCACGATGAACTGTGGGTGCCAATAACCGCAGAGGAGGTTTAGAATGCCATGCCTAGAACGAAGACAGCATAAGGTCCGGATGCTGTCTTTGCAGAAACAATAAGAAAGACGCCACGTGACATCTTTGCTCGGATCTTTAATATCCTAATGTGGCTCCAAGATCTTTCCGAAGCTTTGTGCAAGTCCAGACAATAATACTGCCTAAAGCAAAAGAAGCCAAAGATCCAGGCCAATTTAGACCTATCGGTGACTGTGAGGACATTTCACAAGATACTGGCGAACAGACTCAAAACTATTTAGCTGGATGCAAGGCAGAGAGCTTTCAGAGAAACCGAAGGTTGTGCTGAGAATGTGGTCCTTCTCGATAGGCCATAAGATACCGCAAGATGTACATGGCGGTGCTCGACATAGCAAAGGCATTTGACTCGGTGTCCCTTCCTACTTTGATGTCGGCTTCAAGAGCTAAAAGTGTGCCAGAGACAATGATAAAATACGTCATGAAGATCTATGAAAAAGGCACTACGGTTCTACAGCACGGTGATTGGCAGTCGGATCCGATCCATCCGACCTGCAGAGTGAGACAGGGTGATCCCCTCTCTCCAATAATCTTTAATATGGTCCTGGACGCATTACTGGGATCGCTAAAATCAGGAATAGGGATTGACATTGAAGGTATAAAACTGAACATACTGGCATTTGCAGATGATCTGGTCCTCCTAGCTTCAACAAAGGAGGGTCTGCAGGCTCTGATCGACAGAGTGGCTGACTTCCTCAAGGAATGCGGTCTGCAGGCCAACGCAGGCAAATGCCTTTCTCTATCCATCCAGAATGTACCGAAGCAGAAGAAGACTATTATAGACCCTGCTTGCGTTTTCAAAATCGACGGAGCAGGAATACCTACCTTGACTGACTATCGGATAAATGAAAAACTCTGGAAGCCGAAAACTCGACCATCAGAAAATTCAAAACTGACTGAATTTATAGCTTTTGATGCTGGAAGAAGGAAACACAGAAGAGGACACTGGTGTCTCGCTACCCGAAGACCAGAGTAGTGGGGACCCTATAAGAGATTACCTGCACCCGGCCCTGATGGATTAACAGCAGAGGCCCTGCGCAGAGTCCCTCACGTCTTACTGGCCAGAATCTACACACTGTTCATATGGTTAGGAAAGTTACCCGAGGATCTGTATAAGTCCAGGACAGTCCTCATCCCCAAGAAGAAGAACGCCATTACACCTGGCGACTTCCGGACAATAACGATGTCGTCGGTTCTGACCAGATCCTTTCACAAAATACTCGCAGAAAGAATGGAGTCCATAGAACTGGACCATAGGCAGAGGGGCTTCCGTAACGCCAACGGATGCGCATAAAACATCACACTACTGGACATGGTGCTACGCTTCCACCATCAAGAAAAGAGGAAAATAATTATGGCGGTCCTGGATAAGGCCAAGGCTTTCGATTCTGTCTCCTATCCGGCATTGTGGGCAGCTCTGGAGACTAAAGGCGTACCTGCAGACATGACGCACTACATCAAGAACCATTACCAACACGGCGAAACTATAATTGAACATGGACCCTGGAGATCCCGAAAGATCCACCCTACATGTGGCGTGAAACAGGGTGACCCTCTCTCCCGATGCTTTTCAACCTCATCATGGATGAGATGCTTACATCCATCTCGATGAGCATTGGAGTTGAGGTGGACGGGACGAAAATAAATATCATGGCTTTCGCCGACGATCTCGTGTTGATGGCGTCAACCAGGGAGGGCCTGCAGTCCTCAATCGACAGGGTAACCGACTTCTTGGGCAGTGCGGATTGAGAGCCAACCCGAATAAATGTGCCACATTGTCGATTGTAACGGTCCCAAAACAGAAGAAGACAGCAGTGAATAAGGCCATCCGTTTGAAGATAGGGGGAGTTCAGTTGCCAACACTTAAAAGAACTGACGAATTTACTTACCTGGGAGCACCCTTCTCTTCAGAGGGTGTCAAACATCCGGATGGTCTTCAGGTCGTGCAAGAAAAACTAGAAAGAATAATTAGGGCTCCACTAAAACCCCAGCAGTAAATATGGAGCTTGAGAACAGTCTTAATACCGGGACTGATATATGGGATCGTACAATCCGACATAAAATTTGATTATCTGAAGTCTATGGATATGAAAATCAGGAAAGCAATAAGATCTTGGCTTCACCTACCTAGAGACTGTCCAAATGCCTATTTCCATACGAGCATCAGGAATGGAGGCTTGGGTGTCCCTTCTCTCCGATGGTGGGCTCTATCTAAGAAAAAACCACTTTCTCAGTGGTGAAAGCATGACGACGTACCTGAGCTCGGAGATCAAGCAGGTAGAACACCGCCTGAAAACAAATACCAACACCATAATCCGAAGCAAGAAACATCTCGATAAATTCTGGGCTGGCACCTTGTATAGCCACATCGATGGAAGCTCTCTGAGAAGGTCATCTGAGGTGACAGATCAGCATGGCTGAATCGGAGAACATACGCGCTTCCTGTCAGGAAGAGACCATATCAACTGTGTGAAAGTTAGGATTAACGCCTTACAAACACTCTCAAGGCTAGCACGGGGTAGAGAAAGAGATAGATTCTGTAGAGCGGGCTGCACTGCACCTGAAACAAACAATCACGTAATTTAGGTTTGTCATAGAACGCACAGGGCAAGGATTAAGAGGCATTACGCTATAGTCAACTACGTAGCAAGATCTCTAGACCTACAGGGCTACAATGTCAAGGTGGAAACAATCTTTCAAACATCCGAAGGCCTGAGGAAAACGGACATAGTGGCAACACTGGGGAGTACATCTGTCGTGCTGGATGCACAGGTGGTAAACGAGCAAATGGATCTAGACAAAGTTAACTAGAATAAGATCGAGTATTATGGAAGAAACGATAGTCTCATTAAAAAAATTAAAGAGATATATAAGACTCCTGAATCTCAAAGCGATCCGCAAAACTGATATCCGCATTATCTCGACCAGAGTCCTGATAGGATCCATAGCTACCTGGAATGTTTTCAATAAGTCTACGGCTGGGAGAAGACAAAGGAGAGAAACAGGATAGTGGAGTGGAGCTCGAAAGGGACTTCGGAATGGAAATGGAACCTGACAGGAGGTGTTCATTGTCGGAGGTGGACGCCAAGAGCTAAAGATGTGCCAGAGCCAATGATAAAATACGTCATGAAGATCTACGACGAAGGCACTACGGTTCTACAGCACGGTGATTGGCAGTCGGATCCGATCCATCCGACCTGCGGAGTGAGACAGGGTGATCCCCTGTCTCCAATAATCTTCAATATGGTCCTGGACGCATTAATGGGATCGCTAAAATCAGGAATAGGGATTCACTACCTTGCAGGTGAGGTACGAGGGGAAGGAGCTGCGAGGCGTCTCGGCGGAACTGCGCAGAGATATTCAATCGATGCTGAAGGTCGACCCGGCGCAGCGCCCGACGGCCCAGTGGGGGGAGACCCACTTCCAGCGACATGAACCCCCGTCAACAGTGGTCGAACGAACCGCTACGGACAGGCCGTCGGTGCTTAGACCCCACCGAGTAGGGAAAAGCTTCGTGGAAATGTTTGGGCGGCAACCTGCGAAGGGCTGGACGCCGAGTTTCCGGAGAAGGTTGCTACCGTACCGACCGCCGGGTGTGTCGGTCCGACTGCACGCACGGTTCGTGTTCCCCGACGGTCACACGCGGCTTTGGATTCCCCGGGCATAAGTTTGTAACTGTAGGTCGTAGAGTGGGCGTGCCTGGGATAAGCCCGAGGAAATGTTATTAATATAGTTTGGAGTTTCAGATAGTGATGTCCAGAGCCGAGTGGTGGATTGGTGGAGTCTATGCCTTCCAGCTTCGACGAATTGGTGGAGGGTGACTTTTGCCGCTGTTCGAGGAACGCCGGGTGGGCGCCATCAGGGAACCCCTCCGACTACATACCGCCAACCCACGCCACCTGCGAGATACCGACCTGAAAAGGCGCCTCGGGCGCTACCCAAGGTTTTTTTTTCGGTAAGTGGAGGGGTGTGTAACGAAGCGAACTTCGTCACTAAGAACAGTCTGTATATTTTCCAACTATTTTAAAATTCAAACGTGAAAGTATTCTTACTTTCGTACAGTGACGAGGTAACCTTCGTTATCATAATAACCCTGTTTATTTTTCACGAATTTTGAATTCAAACATAACATTATTTCCAGTTTCATATCGTGAAAATCTAAGAAGCGGACAGTCAGTTTTCGAGTTTCCAGTTTCGAAAGTTTCCCGAGTTGTTAGTTTCGAAGAGTTTTGTGCTATTTGTAATTCCTCATCTTCTGAGCGTGAAATTCCAATCGCCGATGCGCGCTAGAATTCGTCCTCATTCAGAATGCGATTGCGGTGTTTCGTGTTTCCGACTAGCGAAATTAGACTCAAATGTTGTGTCGAGACCAGAAATCCACAGGACGTGCTGTTCGACAGGGGGGGACGATATCCGGAATTCATACTTCCTCATTATTTTTTTCAAAATTTCATCGCGTAGTCTACGTTTGTGCTCCGCTCCGGTGATAGAGGTATCATTGAGTTGATACTCTTTCACCCCTCAGTTAGTCAGTCTTGGGGTCTTCGATTGGTTGGTACTCCTTTTCGGGAATCACCAGACAGACTCTTCAATCTTGAGGAAAAGGGGCCGGTGTCCTCATTTCCGGGTTCGCGGACCTTCTTGCCAGATATACGCATCTTCTATTCCCCAACTCATTTTTGGTAGGTGCGCCAATACGCGCTAGGCCTAGGATACTGCTACGCAGTATTTCTTCGCGTAGTCTACGTTTAGGCCCCGGTGGTAGAGGCATCATTGAGTTGATACTCTTTCACCCCTCAGTTAGGGTCGGTCTGGGGGTTTTCGCTTGACATCAAAGAGTTTATATTTAACAATATATTGTGTCTCGTCGAAGCGCATTTTATTTATTTAGCTCGAAGTCGCTCCTCTCCAGTGGAAGAAATAGTACTATATCAATCGCTACCACCCCAGATTGAATCGAATCTTGTCTCTAACTGTAGAAAAGCTACCCAGGTGGACAACTGTGAGCGACGTAAGGAATTGCGACCTTATAAAACCCATCGCAATTGGCGCCCGAGTAAGCTTGGAAAGGTAGTGATAGGTGTAAATCGCAACCCGGAGAAAAACGCCGTCACACAATATGATGGAAATCAGTTCTACAGTACAGGTCGTCTAAGATCGAGGCTGTCCAGAAATAAAACCTTTCGATCACTTTCTATGAAAAAAGATATCAGAAAGCAGATGAAAGAGATTTTCTTTAGTTTCTGAAATATTACTTCTTCAAATTTTCGGATATTCAAAGTAGTTTTTTTCAGTCAAGCTTTAAAAAATTTTGAAAACCTTCTTTCATTTCTCAATTTCATACTCAGATAAACGTTTATAGTCCTAGTTTGAATATTTTTGAATTTTTCTAACTTTTGAATTAGAGCTCATTTTATTCGTTTTTGGTGCAGAGGTATTTCAATCAACTGAAATAATACTCAAGTTATTTCTATCCGTAGAAACAATTTTTGTGTGAAGTTATCTGAGTTTTCACAAAGTTGTCTAGCAATTCATTCTTCAACAACTACATGAATTCAAATGTGAATTCTTTCACATGAAGATCTTTCTTTTCTATTTCACTTATGAAGTCTTTACGGGTATTAATTTCGAAAATAAGCGTTTCACCAGTACTGACAACATGTGCAAGCAAGGTCAAACGCCTTAACACATCCGTGGAAAATAAGAAGAATTAGATTGAATTTCATAATGATTTTTGCATCTGATGATCTGATCAGGCAAACCATTATGGAAATGGACATTGAAGATACAAGCCTGGATGAACATGAAAATACAGCCTTACTATTTGCATTGGTTAGAGGGCATGTCCAAGCAGTGGAGGAGCTACAGAAGAATGGAGCTTACTCCAACCATAGAAACCTGTTTGGAGCTTCGGTAATGGAAAAGGCACTGAACTCTAAAATCCCTCAGATAGTGGCCTTGATGAAACAATATGGGGGTGGGAATCCTAACCTCAAAAGTGCAAGACATCATGAGCTTTGGAGGTTGGAAAAGTTCAAGGTTGAAGGTCGTTCTGATGTCTTCTACTACGATATCCTGGTAAGTGACGATTTAAAAACTCAAGATTGTTGAGAAACACAAATTTCAGGAGGAGTTTGTGGGTAGGTATGAATGACATAGGACGTTTCTCACTTCACAGGGATATGTTGAGGGAAAAATTCAACATCGCTATTGGCTTCTTTTTCTATATTCAAGAATTCCAGCGAAAGACTCAGTTCTTAGAATTGTGAATTTTCGGTGAAAGATGTGGACCAAGCCTTGAAAGATGATGAGTGCAGAAAAACGACAGACATTTCAATCAATGGCTTGTACATTCAAATCAGGGGGTTCCTTTCTATTTCAACATTTTCGAATATTCAATGTAGATTTGTTCAGTCACGCTTGATTTTTTCGAAATTTCGAAAACCTTTTTTCATTTCTCAATTTTTTACTCAGATGATTGTTTATAGGTAGTTCTAGTTTGAGTATTTTTGAATTGTTTCAACTTCTAGATAAGAGCTTATACTATTTGTTTTTGGTGCAGTGGCGTTTTAGATCAACTGAAATAATACTCAAGTTCTTTCTATTCCTTAAAACAATTTTTGTGTAGTTATCTAGGTTTTTACAGAGTTATCTAACAATTCAGTCTTCAACTACAGCCTAAGTTCAAATGTGAATTGAATTCTTGCACATAGGGATCTATTTCATCAACTTTCCTTATCAAGTTTGACCTGTTATGACAACATGTTGTGATGTACCCCGCTAGGGTTGGTTCGGTCAATCGTCATACAGCAGAGGGATGGTAAATTATACACTGGAGTCTCATCGAGGGTGTTTATTTCTTAGACACAGATACACAATGAATGAATCATTCAATCAATGAGTTCAGTTCAACTCTCTTTGTTTTGTTAGGAGGATATTTTATATATTTACATTGTTTACTGTTATAAAACAACAGCAGGTATTCAATAACTATGGGTATAAACAATGTGCATAGATCTTCATCACGTTTTTAGGATGATGTAAGGTTACTGGAACAGTTGAGACCTTATTGTCTCAAGTATGATAAATATACAAGATGTTCCTATTGATACATACTACAATGTGCAAGCAAGGTCGAACACATTAAGACGTCCGCGGAAAATAAAACTTATTAGATTGAATGTTTATGTAAGCCAATACACAGTTTCCAGTATTTAATTGTGTTTAATTTCATAATGATCTTCACAGCTGACGATCTGATCAGGCAAACCATTGAGGGGATGGACAATATATATATATATATAT